>VDFB02046184.1:0-39486 GCA_007258455.2 Sequoia sempervirens | reverse complement strand
GTATTAGAAGTGGAACCTACTCTTGAGATTCAGAGGGAGTATCCTGAGGAAATGCCAAATGAACTTCAATCTACTTCAGATGAGAATGCAAATGACAATAGCAAGAAGAGGCCACTTTGGGCTAGAAAGATGATCAAAGAAGCTGAGAATCATGCAGCACCCAAAGGAACATTTAGGGAGAGTAAAAGACCCAAACGGTTCTCAAGCTATGTTGCTCTAATGAATGACATCATAAATTCAGAACCCACCAGTGTTTCAGAAGCCTTCAGACATCAAGTTTGGAAGGACGCTATGACGAAAGAGTATCAACCCATTCTAAAGAATGATGTATGGGATATTGTGCCTAGACCAAAAGAGAAATCTGTTGTCTCTTCTAAATGGCTCTTCAAAATCAAACATGCTGCTGATGGCAGTATAGAAAAACATAAGGCACGTTTTGTGGCAAGAGGTTTTTCACAGAAGGAAGGCATTGATTATGAAGAAACATTTGCACCTGTTGCCCGTTACACATCTGTGAGAGCAGTGATAGCCATTGCAGCAGCTAAAGGCTGGAAGATCCACCAAATGGATGTAAAAACTGCCTTCCTAAATGGAACCATTGAAGAGGAAGTCTATCTAGAACAGCCCGAAGGTTTTGTGATACATAAACTTGACTCACATGTATGCAGACTAAAGAAAGCACTGTATGGATTTAAACAGGCTCCCAGGGCCTGGTATGAAAGAATTGACAGCTACCTCTTGGGACTAGGATTCTCCAAGAATGATGCAGATCAAAATCTTTACTTCAAGGTAATCAAAGGTGATATGTTAATAATTATCTTATATGTTGATGACCTACTGATAACAGGAGAAGATCATCTCATTGCTCAAGGAAAGAAGGATCTAACTTCAGAATTTGACATGAAAGACTTGGGCATCTTACACTACTTCCTAGGCTTAGAAGTATGGCAGAAATCAGATGGCATCATACTAAACCAAGGGAAGTATACTATTGATATTCTGAAGAGGTTTGGAATGTTGGATTGTAGACCCATGTCTACACCCATGGAAACCAACCTTCACAAACTAAAAGAAGCAGCAGCAGAATCTAAGTGTGCAGATACCACTCTATATAGACAAATGATTGGATCATTGATGTACTTGGTTAACACTAGGCCTGATATTTGCTATGCAGTGAATGCTCTAAGCCAGTTCATGTGTGAGCCTAAGGAAATTCACCTTATGGCTGTGAAACATATATTGAGATATCTTCAAGGCACTATTGGATATGGTCTTCTTTACAAAAATGACCAACTAGATCTACATGGGTACTCTGATTCAGATTGGGCTGGAAGTGTAACCGATCGAAAAAGCACATCAGGGTGTTGCTTCAGTTTAGGATCGGCTATGATCTCCTAGATTTGCAGAAAACAGTATTTAGTTGCACAGAGCTCAACAGAAGCTGAATACATTGCAGCCTCTATGGGAGCAAGAGAAGTAGTTTGGCTTCGTAAATTGCTTGTGGGACTCTTTGGTGAGCCCTTGAATCCTACAATTATTCATTGTGATAATCAGAGTTGCATCAAACTCTCTGTAAATCCTGTCTTCCATGATAGATCTAAGCACATTGACATCCCCTATCATTATGTAAGAGATATGGTAGAAAGGAAAGTGATCCAGTTGGAGTATGTTAGTACAAATGATCAAACTGCAGACATTCTCACCAAGCCTCTCTCTCGAATCAAGGTAGAACACTTTAGGAAGAAACTTGGTATGGTTGAAATGTAATTTGATATTTATGTCTGAAATTCAAATTGTTTATAAATTGTACTAATATATAAAGATGTTTAATGTGTAAACTCTTTTGTCATGTGTGTGACTCCATGACCTTATGGGCCCACTCCCCCTGTGTACATTATTGAAAGGTGACAATCTTTCAATAATGAACACTTGTATTTGACATTGTAAAGTGACAACTCTACAATGATGAGTTGAACTATCATGATAGATATCATGTGACTTGATATCAGTGGACATGTCATGATAGTATCTCTTGGACACTTTTGATGAATATCATGGGACTTGATATCATTTGAAGATCATTGTGATCCTTAAGAGATAATCATGGTGGATAATTATATATCCGTGGATATGCCATGAATTATGGTAGACATCATGTGACTTGATGTCAGTGCACATACCATAATGAAGATGTGTTATGAAGAATGTCATGTGACTTGACAATATTGAGTAAAACATACCATATCTTCGATATCATGTGTGAAGGTGATATCTCTACTTATTTGATTTGAAATATCTTCCCTAGCTAAGAGGGAGTGCTGATGAAGGGTAGCTTCGATTAGATATAAATTATGATTGCTGAAAGCATCATCATCATTTATATATGAGCGAAATTACTCATCATTTATATTTTTGAAAAAATGAGAAATTCGAATTAATGCAATTCGATATATATAAATCGAACTTTGCTTTATACTTATCGCTGGGTACTAACATTGTTTTGTTTACCACCGATTAGTAATAATTGGCTATGAGAAACCCGCGCCCTTCAAGGGACACGTCCTATGAAAGGACGTGTCTCCACTTTGTGGAGACACGTCCTCTCATGGGGCGCGTCTCTCCTTGGAGGCGCGTACCTTTGTGGAGATGTGTCTCCCCTCTCTAGTATAAAGCATGATGGAAACCATTGAGTGTAGACATCGATATTTATAAATGTTCTGCAATCAGTACATTCAGCATAAGAGAATTAAAATCTGGAAACTTAGAATTCCTACACAAAATTTCAGTCTTAGTATTTTCTTTAGATTTCTTAGGATCCTATTTGATAAGATTTGATTACATTTACAGGTCTTAACAATAAATCATTCACAAACTAGGTATTGTCTAATCTTGGCTAGTGCATGCATAATAGCTAGCATTTCTTTGTCATAAATAGAATAATTCCTTTTTGTTTCCTTAAGCTTGCGACTCTCAAAAGCTATTGGATGTTTATTTTTGCATTAATATGACTCCAATACCTTCTCTTGAAGCATTACATTGTAACTCAAATGGAAGAGAGAAATCCGGAATTGCTAATATCGGACAAGAACTCATTATTTCTTTGAGCTTGTCAAAAGCTCTTTGGGCCTGCTCGTTCCATGAAAATGACCTTTCTTAGTCAAGTCTATCAATGGGGTAGTTAGCCTTGAAAATCCTTTGACAAACCTTCTATAATAACTGCAGTGCTTAAAATCCCCTTAAATGTGTTAAAGTCTTTGGTCGAGGCCAATCTACTATTGCCTTGATTTTTTCTTCATCCACACTACCTCCTTGGGCATTGATCTTATGCCCCAAATACAAAATTTCAGTCATCCCAATTTCACATTTGGATGCGTTAGCAAATAGTGATTGTTGCTCAAATATCCCCATACTTCATCAATATGCCTTAAGTGATCTTCCTAGGTTTTACTATAAATTAGTATATTGTCGAAGAATACAAAAGAAATTTCCTTAACTGTTTATTGAATACATGGTTCATGCAGGATTGGAATGTGGCCAGGGCATTAGTTAGTCCAAATGGTAAGACTAGAGATTCAAAATGTCCAAAATGACACCTAAAAGCAGTTTTGTGAACTTCCTCTCCTCATTATTATTTGGTGATATTCAGAATGTAAATCAATCTTAGAGAAGTATATTGCATCATGGAGTTCATTAATTAATTCATCAACCCTAGGTATGGGGTATTGGTTCTTTATAGTTTTTTTTATTAAGTGCCCTATAGTCCACACACATCCTCATAGTACCATCTTTATTTTTTACCAAAACTATGGAAGAAGCAAAAGGACTAGAGCTAGGTTGTATATGCCTCATCTCAAGTAATTCCTTAATTGTCCTCTCAATTTCTTCCTTATATCTGTTTGGATGGCGATAAGGTGTGGTAATGACTGGTTTTGCTCCCTCTTCTAGTTCAATGGTGTACTCAAAACCCCTCTTAGGAGGTAATCTTGGTGGAATATTGCTAAAAACCCTTCTAGGCTTGTCTAAGATAAATTGGATATCAATATGATTAGTCTTCCCCTCTTTGGGTGAAGATCTATCAAGGATCATGCATTGTGCCGTCCGTTCTACTTGCTCATGTCTAAATGCTGTCTCCATCCTTTTGGATGACACAATCTTTGGGGATCCATCAGATAGACCTTGTAGACTTACTTCCTTTTCATTGTGTTGGAACATAGTTCCATCTTTTGAAAATCTTGATAATATCTACCTAAAGAATGTAACAATTTAATGCTCAACACCACATCCATATTGCCCATGTTTACCACATAGAAATCTTCACTTATTTGGTGTCTCTCGAAGGTAATGCTTAGTTGCTTAATTCTTTGTGTGCAAGGGGTAGTAAATCCATCTGCCATGACTACCTTGAAACCTTCAAAGTTTTTAGCTTTTAATTTCATCCTCATTGCTAGACCTTCATCAATGAAGTTATGTGTAGCACTGCTATCAACAAGGATAGTCACCTTTTGACCTTGCAAAACACTACGAATTCTAAAATGGTGATACTTGGGTGCTTGCAAAAGTATGGCCAATGTACCACTTGTAAACTCTTCTTGATCTTGTTTCTTTTTCTTCTTTTTAGGTTCAAATTTCCCCTCCATTGATTCTTCATCCGTTAATGCTTCTATGTGGCGTACTTGTCCCTTCTTGGAATGTTAATGACTTGGTTTTCATTGTTCTCTACAATTAAAACATAAATTCTTCTTTTGAAGCTCATTTTTGGTTTCTTCTATCATGTTGGATTGAGGAGGTAATGCCCTTGGTTGCCGATCATCCCTGTAAGAGGGTTGCTTATGTGACCTTGATGGTATATTCTTGGGATAGGTCTTGTTTTTAGGTGTGAGTCTTCCAAATTTAAGGCCCTTCAAATAGAATCTTGTAGAGATGATGGTTCAAAAGCTCAGACTAATCCCCTAAGTGATTTTGAGAGTCCTTCAATAAATAAAAACTCGAGTCTATTTTCGGTAATGTCTGGCACAATGATTGAGATTCTTTGGAATTTTGTTACATATTCTTCCACGGCATCCCATTGCCTTAGTTGTGTTAATTCCTTAAAATGCATCTCTAGGTTCTTTCTATCAAACCTTTCTATGAGTCTACGTGAAGTTGGCGTATGTTACAATTAGATGATGCCCTTGTATGATTAGCCCATGATGCCACCATTCATGTGCTGTTCCTTCTAAGTGAAGAATGGCAAATTTAATAGCTTCAGGTTCCATCATGGGGCTAAGAGAAAGATAGGTGTCCAATTTTTGGATCCATGCTCGTGCAATGGCCTTCCCCGAACCATCAAAAGTGGGAAGTCATCTTACTTACTCTTTTCTGTAAATCTTTGTTGGGCTGCCTTCTTTCGCTTCTTGAGTTATTTCTTGATCGTGCATGATAATATTCTCTAAATGGAATTTGTCTTCTAAGGTCAGGATCAATTCTTGAATATGCCTCTATGCATTCATCAAGGTCATTTGCTGCAATGTTGGGTTCTTTTTCTTCTCATGACTACTCTCTAGGTAAGAATGTAGGTAGTGTTATTCTAGGTGACTATCTCAATGGAGTCCTATTATTCTTAGAATGGTTAGAATTAATATCTCTTCTATTGGTTTGGGTAGGCCTAAGAGCATTGATTGTATTGTTCATGTTTTGAAGTGTTTGGATAAGCAATTTTGTTGTTTTTTCTTGTCTCTCTATATAAGCCTTTAGTTCATTTTCTTGATTTACCTCATGATCACCCATTTTATTATCTTTAATTGGGTTTCTACTTGCCTCTAGTTTTCTCCTTTCTCTTTCCAAGACTTGTTGAGCTCTTTGGCTCAATTGCATATACTACTTTTTTTGATCCTTAGGCTGGCAAGATCAATGCTCTGATACCAATTGCAATGTCTCTTTTTGGAATATTCCTGGTTTTTTCCTTAAAACAATAGTATTTACTCAAAAATGATAATAGCTTTATCAAGAATTAAGAATTTATGATAGTATTCAGATTGATAAATATAGCACAATTCTCAAAATCAATCATATCGTGAATTCTTTGGAAATACTTACAAATTTGCTGAATTAGAGGTTTTCATCCCTAACACAACAGTGGCAATATCAAGGGTTTTCATCCTTAACTTGCCAAGAGCATGAAAGGGTTTTCATCCTTCCAACTCTTAGTCCACCTTGGAGGATTTTTGTCTTCCTTGACCAAGATTTGGGTTTTCGTCCAAACTTGATAAAAGCAATAAGGGTTTTCGTCCTTATCCTCTCGTGAACTTGGAAGGGATTTCATCCTTCCTATTTGCAAGGCACTTCCTCAAATTCAAAACTGATTGCTTGATGAATTTGCTAGATTATTGCTGATTGCTGTTGCTGGTTGATATTTCTTGATGGATTGAGAAGTAATTGTTTGAATGATGCTTGAATGATTTATGCTTGAATGAATGAGCTCTTCCCCAAGAAGTGATCTCCCCTTTATACCTTCTTCTTGAGAGAGTCACACCTCTTCATCAAACCATTGCATTTGCAAGAGGTACACCCTTTCGTAATTGAGTGCTGCCTTGAAACTTTGATTTATTATTTTTAATTGTATGCCTTTTTGGAATCACTCGCTTATGACATTTCTTTTAATCCTAATCGGCCTCTTACTAGGACCACTGTTTATTTATTTCATCAAGGCTGTGATTTCATAAGGTTGAGATCTCCTTAACTTGGCGGGGGCATGACAGTCGACCAAAGGTCGTGAGCAGGGTTCTTTTGGAGGGAAAAAGGGAAGAATTTGAAATTGTCTTTTGCAGGGAAAGGTGGGCACTCAAGTGCCTATTTGATTTAAACCAGGGATGAAAGGCGGTATGCTTGTTTATTCAACTGTTTCCCTCAAACAGATTGAATATCTTGTCTGTCTATCACTGGAGATTGGAGGATGAGAACTCCCTAATTTCCATAACTGGATTAGTGGATGGAAATCCGTGATTCAGACTAGTAAAGTCCCACACAGGGATTGTATTTGAGCTGCAACAAATTGCTGATTATATGGCAAGTTCTCAGGGCAGAGATCACCGTTGGGGACGGCATTCCTAAGAGCCATTGCTGTTGGTATCAGGCAACTGTCATAGTTGCACTCTTGTTGTTTTGGCAACTCCTACAAAGCATATGTGTTTGGGTGATAGGTGGCTACCTTAGCACTGAGGTTTTGTAATCATGAGGTGGCTCCTTTAGCACCATAAATGTAGTTTTGCAACATTTTCAGATAAATTTTTTTGCTGCTGTTGTTCCCAGAAAGATCTGGTAATACTGAATTGCCTGTATGTTGAAATTATGCTGAATAATATGATTAATCAGTTATTGTGGATGGGTGTGTTAATTGTCACATTTTTAATTCATTTCTGCATGTTATATTGAGGATAATATTTATTGCAGTAGATCTGATTTTGAAGACAGACCCAGACAATTGTGTTGAGTGGAGTTAATCAATTAGACTTCACATAATATTCCTTTTGGGGATATTATATTGAGCCACACCCAGAATTCAAGGAGCAGCTTGCCAGAAGTCCTAAGCCTGATTGAGCATCATTTTCAAAGACTGCCACTGTTTTCACTTTATCCCACCGATGCCATCCATCAATTCCAGACCTTCAAATTGTAAACCCTTTATAGTTTCAGCCTGCTTCACTGATCATATTAAGCTGCTGTTTTCCAGCCATGGGAGATAAACTAAAAACCTCTACTCATTCTCTATTTTGAGAACCACTAGGTGCTTCATTGCCATTTGTAGGTCCTGGCAAAATATCGAGAGGGCATCCAAATCTGCAACCACATCCTGCAATTCTTTCTGGATGGCCATCCACCTCCATTCAGATTATCCAGGGCTGGCTGTTGAGGAGTCAGAAGGGAAGCAAGCATTGCCTTAGGAGCCATGTCGTCCTCTCCAACCTCATTTTGCAGAACAAGCAATTAGTCCAAACAATCCCTCAACTCTGCCAAACAAACAGTTTTACTGAGATTTGCATTAAACTCTGCCAGGTTCATTGCCCTGTTATGGAGGGAACTATTATTCCCTAGATCTTCTTTACCTAAGATACGTTTTACAAAGCGCAACAGAGCAGTAGAGTGGCAATGGAAGATCTTTTCGAGCTGATGATCAGATTTTCAATCTGCAAAGAGGGTCTATTGACCCACTGGCTGACAAATGTGCCATAAAGCTCCCTCCAAGCACAGCTCACAACCACCCAGCAAGTCTGGAGGAATAAATAGCCATCAAGAGAACACAAGTCCAGAGCACCCACCCCAAAGATTGCCACAGAATTGAGAATTAGTAATTACCAAATTGAGAACACAACTGGTAATTGTTAATTCAATTTCATTTGCCAAATCATAAAAGTTCAAAGTTAAATTGAGTGGTTTATAATTTATATCATAGTCACATTATACTTACATGACAAAGGCACAGCAAACCAAAAGTGTTCTTGGAATTCAATTACATGTGTTTAAAAAGGGAAATACCTGTCAAATTAAAAGACACTAAAATGCTCATAAAAACATGGAATAAAAACTGCAAATGTAATTTCATGCCAAATAGGGTGCATAGAATGAGAAACAAAGTCCAAACTTTAATTACAAGAGATTACTAAAGATTCAGTGTTAATTACCCTTGAATTCTCATTAAGTATCAATTTTTTAGTCTTAACTATAAAAATTGATAAATGCATGATTTTTTTTTTAAGAAGAAAGGGAAGAACTGTTTCAAACAAATTGATTAGTGCAATGTTTTTTTCCTTCATTTTTCTGTAAGATGTGTTATTTGTGAGTATTGTATGTAATTCTTATGCATTTGGATGGGTAGATTCTCTATATATGCATTTGAATTGTCTTTTGGAGGTGCTTCATTGAGATTTTCCTGGCACCAAATATGCAGTTCTATGCTTGTGATGGCTTACCTGCATGCTGAAAGAAATTAGTTATAAGAATTGTCTCCATAGGGGAGGATTTGAAAGTTTGAGGGAAAGTAAGTAAGAAAGTACTTTAATATCTGTAGATCATCAAAAACTAGCAATGCTGATCCTGAACCTGGGAAACTCCGGGGAAATATCAATTCTGAGACTGACATGGAGGCATCCTGGCATAATATTAAACATCAATTAAAATTCAAATATATTTTAAAACCATTGATCTTGTAGTCGAGTAGAATTCTACCAAATAGAGCAGAAATGTAACAAAGTGCCCATAAGCAAAAGGCTAAGCTCTGTACATAATTATTAGAATGTATAATATTAAAGTTTACTGTAAAAAGTTGTATATTGCCTCAGATAAGCACTAAGAGTTTGGGGGCAGAAAGTGAAAAAATGAGAAAAAAAATCAATACTGTGTTGAAAAACCTGTGTGTTTTTTGTTACATATGTTTTCTAAATGCGTTTTTTTTTCAATTAGACATGTTTTTTTCCAGTTTGACCTGAGTTTGACCTGCTTACTGTAAAATCTGGAGCGTGTTAGAATGTCATGACAAAGGTCATGTGTATGTTTAAAATGCAAGTACTTGTGTGTTTTTCATGTTTTCTGTTACTATGGTTTATATCATTGCAGCATTACTTAGAATTGGAATTGACTTCACAAACCAAAAGTATAAAATGGAACTCAATTACAAAGAATTTAATCTAGAAAAGCTTGGGAAAATCTGAGAAACTAAAAAATGCTGAAACAATCATAAAATTAAGGAAATAGAACACTGTTTTTGTTATTTCAGATCAAATTAAAGGAAAAAATGCTGCTTTTCCATCTGGTGCAGCACAAAACAATTTTATGTTTTTGCTTTTTCAACCCAGAGTGGGGGACCGGGGGTAGAAGTCCCCTGTGAGATTGAGGGGAAGTGCCCCTGTTACATTCTTGTTGCAATATAGGGTGGGGTCGATGGATGGAATCCCTGCCAGCAAGCCCAAATTTAGGCCTTTGGGGCCGCAGGAACCTTCATGGTGCATGCCATTTTTCATAGTTTTAGTGCTTTTAACCAAGCTTCAAATCCTTCAAAATATGCAATTTTAGGATAACTTAGGGTTTGTTATGTTTTTTTAATTTTTTTTAAATACACTTTTTTTGAAAACCCTGTGGGTTCACCTCAAGTTAGCTTAGTTTTGTCCTGGCCGGGTCCAGGTATTTCAAATGTACAGGGCCAAATAGCTAGGCTGGGCCCATACCCTAGCTGAATGCAGGCTTGAACTGGGTTCACTTCTACTCCATTTTTTTCTGCCGAGTACAATTGTAGGCAGCTTCAGTTTTTCCGGTTCCCACTGCCTATTACTGTATATAACAAGAGGCTTTACTATTGAGACTCATTGATCTGCTTGTTTTTTGTTGATATCAGTATTATTTCTATTCATTTCTTCCAATGGATTAAAAAAATTGTCATTTTTTATGCATTTCTGCTAATGGATAAAATTATTTGATTATCAAAGCAAAACACCCTGCTTATTCTGCTCTCTGATTTCATTTGTTCCATTGGCAGAAATCAACAAAAGTTCTATCAGAGCAAAAATGGCTGGTGCAGAGGTGGATGCAGTGGATTTCGAGCCAGAAGATGATGATCTTATGGATGATGATGCAACGATGGAGGAGGCGAATGCCAATACAAATGCAGACTTGGCTCCTTCAGTTCCAGCACCTAAATTAAAATCTACAATAACTGGTACCACCTCACAACTGCAGCTGAGTGATGGGCATGAGCAAGGTCCACCCAAGAAGACAAAAGGAAGGGGTTTCAAAGAAGAAATCGATGTTGAACGCAATACCCGGTTTGCAGCTAGAGACTTTGACTCTCTCGATTCTGTTGGTGGCCCTGGCCCTCAGAGATGTATCCTTTTGTTTTTGGAACATGATGTCCTTATACTGACTTCTGACTATCTTACAGTCATAAATGGTTGGGATAGCTGTGATGAGATTGCAATTTTTTTGTAAATTGTACTGATCATAGGGAATGTAGTTACACATTTGAAAATATGTTTTTAATTCTATAATGTATATTTAAATGTATTTGTATTAGAAGCCTTGTGGCAATTGATGATGTTTATCCATGTCTTTCTGTTTGTTGAAAATTTGAAATATTGTTTCTGTGTCAGTAATTTAATCATCTGTGTTGTGAAATCGATCTTTTCCTTTGTCTTTTATCTTTAATGATGCTAGCTATTGAGGGTTGGATCATTTTGGTAACTGGAGTACATGAAGAGGCACAAGAGGTTGATCTTCAGGAGCTTTTTGGCGAGTATGGAGAAATAAAGAACCTGCACCTGAATTTAGATCGCAGAACTGGATTTGTAAAGGTGTGTTAACAGTCTAGAGTTTTAATAACTACTTTTCATTTTATTTGCTTATTGTATTATACAAAGTTGGATAACTCCCTTGTTTGCTGCTTTGTTTCTATTTGCAAAAATATCTGCACCTTATTTAATTAAAAGCAAGTGCATAGTTTGCTAGCATGAAAGTTGAAAAATTTATATTATACAGTGTTTCTCCACATAATTTATAGATTAGCTATTGACAACTCTTAATAGAGTGTCCCTCCACATTCTTACTCCGTCAGCTTTTGCTATTACTTGAAAATCATAACAATCATAGAAATAATTTTTTTTTATAGCTATTTCTTATGTGTTATTACTTATCACATTAGTTTCTTTAACCTATCTAGCAAAACATTTTTTTTGCTTGTTAAGTAAGGGGTTCTATTGGTTGGTTTTGTTGCAACCATAGTTGGAAAACTCGCCCCAACAAAAAATTCGCCAAGGGAAAAATTGGAGAGTTTTTTAAAACTTGCCAAAAACTCGGCAAAAACTTGGGAACTTAAAAAATTGCTTAATAAACATCAAAAAAGACATTTTCAGCTTTAAGTTCTGCATAGCCGAGTTTTACGAAAAACTCGGCAAAAACTCGCGAGGTTTTCGGAAAAACTCCGCAAAAACTTGTCCGAGAAAAAACTTGCAAGTTAAACTCAAAAAAACTTGTTTTTAAAGAAAACTCGGCGAGTTTTTTGCGAGTCTGCCAACTATGGTTGCAACTATGAAAGCCATTTTTTGTTTGACTAACCTAACCATGAAAGACATTACATCATACAATTCTTTTTGGCTCAGCCAATATGAAACCACACTGAGATGGACTCTTGATAGGACCATATTCTTCTAAAAAGCTTTGGTTGGACTATATAAATAAACACGGCATTGTACATACTGTGGACTAGTGTAACAAAACAGCCTATATCAAAAACAATTTTACTGGGCATGCCCTTACTTATTATCCACAATAAACAGGACCAAGCTACAAGAATTTAAGACTCTAGACTGAAAAGTATAAAGCAGGAGCAGATCTTCCATAATGTTAAAAAGAGACAGAGGAGATCACTTTCTGTCATCTGGAGTATCCTCATCTGTATCCCGAGACTGAAAAGTAGAAACCAGTAGTTCTGATGGGAGATTTATGTCTGTATTTTCAACCAGAAATCATATAAATTATAAATAATCATCAATCTGGGTTGCATTTCAGCAATCATGCTGGCCACTGTGGTCAAGGAATTTAGAAAAGCAACTTAAGACAGTATTTATGACTAGAACATCTGTGGCCAAAGATTTGGCTTCATTATGAACGTTTTTGCAAGTTCTAGAGGCCCCCAAATAGGAAAAAAGATTCTTTAGGTTCACCCTTGAAAAAGATTCACATTGTTTATCATGCTCCAAGTTGAAACAAATAGGCTCTGTAAGTAGTAAGAACGGCAGGACCATTCCAAGCCAAATTATTTTTGTTTTAAAAGAAAATTAATGACGTACATTGGGTAATTAAAATAATCCACAAAGATGCTTGCACCTATAGGTTATATGGGGATTCTTGTTGATTCCCCATTAAAATTGAGTTTGATCTAGGATCTAAAGTCTTCCATTTTACGAAGGATTTCCTGCCCTTATTGCCTTGAACTCCATCAGCATGGTTATCTAACTAAACTTTCTTGAATAGTTTAATTTTTTTTTCTTAACCATTCAACACAGGAACAATCTTTAAAAATATTCTGTAATTTTAATCTTTTTACAAGTTAATATACGACACTTTTCATCCAAAAAAAAAAATTCTGTAATTCCAGTATAAACCATTTCAACTGTAAATGCACTAATTTGGTCAAAATTCTAATGCTGCTGGGGCCATTGTGACAGATATTCTTTTTCTATTAGGGGAATAGAAGGCTGTGTGATGTATCAGCACAAGATTAGTTGCTTTCTAGTTTAATCCTACTAGTATTTCTGTAGGTCTCAAAAATGTTAAAAAAAACAAGATCCATACTGAGTTAGCCTCTGTTTCCCTGGTCAAAATGCCTTCATTATTCCATGTTTTCTCACCAGGTCTGCTTCCTCATATGCATTCATTTTGGTTTTGTTCAGTGAATATTTCTATGCTTGGATTTCTCGAACTGTCTTTTTAGGTCTCTTATCTTAGGGGTAAGCTTCTCTGATATTAGAAGTGATTCATCTCATTGTCAACGTTTGGTCTTGTCTAGAATTCCTTAAATGTGGACTACTTCCTTCAGCAATATGTGAGTTGTGCTGCAACTGCTATCTTTTTGTTTGTTTGCATTTGTGGGTCTTCCTCTTTGACTGAATGATTCCAGTTTGTTTTGGCTAATCACTCCTCCAGATTTAAGCATTAAAACCTACGTTGCTGAATTGGCATACTCACCTGCCGATTTCGGGTATGAAACCTCCTGGAATTGGAATTGAGCTGGAAATGCCTGTCAATTCGTCTGGGATTTGTTTTTTGTGTGCTGAAAGGATTCTGCTAAAAACTTCCCAGACCTGCTCGATTCTAGTGGTGACAGACTGACATGGCATTTTCAGACTGTTTCCAAATTGATTCCAGGTGTAAGTTGACTTGTCGAAAGGGAAAAACCCTAAAATGATTCTTTTCACGGACCCACTCAACATTTTTTGAAAGGACATAGTGATTCTATTGGTGACATGGCTTTTTCAGACTGTTTCTAGACCTATTCCAGGCATAAGTTGACTTTTTGAAAGGAAGAAACAATAAAATGATGCATTTTATGGACCTACTCAACAATTTTCAATTTTTTTAATGCTGCGACGGCTGTGAACAGGGAGAGTTTTTTAAGCTTTGTTGTGAAACCATAGCTGACGTTTTCACTATTTGCAGACAGCCGGTGCGTGATATGCCTCCGCTGAGAATGTCAAAGACATAGTCGACGATTCCTTTTATATGTAGCTATCAATGTATATGTTTCGATTTTAATACATTTAGGTTATTTTTTTATGTGAAAGTTAAACAGTTGGATAGTTGAAGCTAGGCGTGTTAGGGCAAACATTAACAGCAGGTTTCTGTTCTGTATTATATAATTTAAATTTTCTGAAATGTATATTAAATAGTATTCTATAATATTTATGTAACAGGGATATGGTATACTATAGTATTTATCAAATAATATATTATAATATTTATATAATTTAATAAATAGGTTACTATAATATTCAGTTAAATAATAAATGCTAAATACAACCTATAGAAATGCAGTATATTGTGCATCTAATGTCCTTTCTTGAACATTTCCTATTTTTTTTTGCCTTAAACAATAATCCTAACTCAAAATAATAATTGTATACTATTTATAAGTATTACTCTAAGTTACCGGTTCGGTTTTGGGTTCGGGTTCGGGTTCGAGAACCTAGTTCGCCGGTTCGGGATTTTTTTTTTTTGGGTTTGGGTTCGGTAATACAAAAACATATAAAAATCAGAAATATATACATATTTGCAGCAGTAATTAAGTTCAGAATACACCACCATATTAATAGTCAAATAAAATAGCAAAAATACACCACCACTTTATACTCAAAAGTCAAATGTCATGATATAGAATTATAAATTAAAGTTCAAACTTCAAACATAAAAATGTCAAGTGTTTACAATCAGCCATTAATAATTATTGATCATTGATCAATCTGAATCATATGGGTCATCAAAAAAAGCAGCATCATCAGCATCATTAGATGCTACATTTTGTGTAGAACCACAAATAGCATTAGTGGCACTCGCACAAGCACTGCCACTAGCACTAACACTACCGCTCTCATGCTCAGTAGTAGCTGCTTCAGGTTGATAGTCATCATCAATATCAAGTGCAACTAAGTGACTTGTGGAAGCATCCAAGTCAAGCTGCTCTGGCTCAATATCCCACCTCCTTGTGTCTCCTTCTTTGTAAGAACTATGTTTGTGTGTAAGGAGGCGCAAGTTTGAATGCACATACACCAAGTCCTCAGCCTTTTTTGAATGTAGCCTATTGCATTTTATTGAGTGGATGAAGGAGTATGTGCTCCAATTCCTCTCGGAAGAGGATGAACTAGCAACCTATTAAGACCAAATTAAATTAATAAATAGTTAAGAGTTACAAAATTTAACTAAACAAAATTATTAATTAAAAATTAAAATTAAAATTACAAATATAAAACTTACTTGGGATAAAACTTTTATTGCAATAGGTTGGAGGTGCATGTATTCTTGCCCATGGAAGTACCACCAACTATGAGCATCCACCCTGCACTTGTCTCGAAGAGCATCCATATTCTGATCAACACTCCCAGAGCATGCAAAAGCCATAAACTCAGCCCTCACTCGATCACGTTGGTCACGATCAGTGAAGATTCTATGAATTGCTGCCTTGTACCCTTGGGCCACTTCACCATCCCTATATGGAGCAACTCTTGATGAAGTAGAAAGTATCTCAGGACTATAATATTTGGGACTCAATGCAAAAGCGAGAAGATGCAAGGGAGTGGTCATTTTGTTCCATCTATCAACCATGATTTCCTGTAGCTCTTTGAAGAATTTTTCTTCAGGATCTTCCTCTTTTGCATTGATGATGGATCTCATCTTCTCAATCATTGAGTCGATACCATCATATACTTCGCCCAAACAAGGTCTATCCAAGTCAGTGTAACGGATCATGCTTAGTATGGGCTCGGTGAAACTGACGAGATACTCAACACGATCCCACCAACCATCATCTAGGATCCTTTGCTTGATCCTATTTGCCCTTTCATTGCTAGATTGCCTCCATACAACCCAATTAGGGCTGATTACCATGGCACATAGTGCCTCACGAACCTTTATAAGTCGTCTCAACACAATTGTGTTGGAGGCAAAACGGGTCTCGGCAACCTGTTTGAAAATCAAAATTAAAATTAAAATATAATTTAAATATACAAAATCAAAATTTAAAAATTAAAATTAAAAGAAAATTCAAAAATTTAAAAATATTGAGAATTAACTTACCTTCAACAACTCCAATTTAGAGAATTGTCTAAATATTCCTTGCATCATATGGTGGTTGGTGACAAACATTTGGATGTCTTCACCCTCGGCATACACCTGTTTGATCCATTCAATTTTGGATCCAATTTTTTGTAGCATTAGATTGAGGGAGTGGACAACACAAGGTGTCCAAAAAATGTGTGGATACTTCTCAACCAATAACCCAACAACCCTACAAATTTTGGCATTGTCGGTTACAACTTGCACAACATTTTGATGGCCCACTTCTTCAATAGCTTGGCAAAGGATGTCAGCAATAAATGGACCATCTTTCACCTGTCCTTCACAATCCACTGCTCTCAAAAACATTGGCCCTTTAGGGGACATAGCAATAACATTGATCAATGGGCGATTTCTTGCATCTTTCCATCCATTAGAAACTATGGTCACCCCTGTTTCGATCCACGAATCCCTTATGGGCTTCAAAGAGTCTGCTACATGTTTCACCTCTTTCTCCAATAAGGTGCAACACACCTTCTCAAAACCTGGGCCCTTATACCCCTTTGGAGCCTCATTAATAGAATTTCACCATTTTTGCCAATATGGTGAGCCTTGATGAACCGCGGGGGCGTTCCCCAAAATATGACCCATTTCGGAAACGGGGGGTCCCGGGGAGGGGTGACCCGCCGTTCCGACCACGTCTCAAGTTTCCAGGGACTCCAAGTCTCCAAGTCTCCTTGAGGCACTTGAGGGAGTTTCCTGGGAGACTAGGAGATGTGTTCCATGAAGGTTTGTCTGGCTTTGATGGTCTTAATTTGGGTTTTATTGTTAATGCAAAATGATGTACACCATGAAGGTTTGTGTGGTTTGGAGGTCTTAATTTGGGCTTGGCGGCGGGGGCTCCGTACTCGATACTCGATGTATCGCTGACGAGGGGCGCTGCCCCTTGACCGGAGACCACTGCCTGACTGCCCCCAGACCGGCCGGTGGGGCCCCGACCCCGCGATGCTTAGGACCCCGCGCCTTGGTGACCCGGGGGCGTTGCCTGCGTGCCCCAGACCCCGCGCAAGAACATGACCCCACTAAGGCGCTAACCCTCAAACCCATTAGGGGCATTGCCCACAAACTCCCATTGAATTCATTTGATTTTCTAGGTACTCTCCACTAGTTACCTTCAATTTTACAAAAACAATTTCATTTGTCAAATTTTATTTAGCAATTAGCATTCAAGATATCTTCGTATTTAGATTTAGTATTTCAAATTTTGCTATGTTATAATTTTACTAATTAGTAATTTGAGTAATTTCCTATAGTTTCATTTGAAATGTAATTCTTATATTGTTATACTGTTATACATCCTTTCAAAACTAGTTTTTCAAGTACTATAAGTATATTTATAACTATATCAGCACCACCACCCCACCACCCCGCCGCCGCCGTCCCCCCGCCGTCTCCCCGCCGTCCCCAAACTTAGGCCCTTTGTCCCCAGATCTCGAACGCTTTCCCGATCCCCATTTCCCGTCCCCGGGCCGTGGAACCTTTGGGTGAACGAACAACATTGAATGCCAATCTATTGGCATAGACACATCTTACTATGTCTTGATCAGCAATCTCTCTTGCCTCATTCTGAAATGAAGCTTCCAACGGTCCCTTAGATCTTTTATTTGAAGAGGGCATGGTTTGCTCTTGAGGGATGTCCATAAATGGATGGCTTTCTGTAGGTGGAAAATAAGAAGGTGGTGTAGGGGATTTCATGGATCGAGATCCTTTCTTCAAAGGATGGCTTGTTTTACCACTGGTTGTTTTTTGGTCTGCCTTTTCTTGCTCAGCAATATATTTCAACACTATATCTTTTGGAATGCCTTCGTTGTTTTCACCTGGACAATTTTTGATGCCTGTTTCAGGGATCCCGCACAAGTGCCCTTTTACTCGACTGTATGAGCTCGAATATTGAACATTGCAATGACTACAAATCCAAACATATCCTCCACCACCTGGAAAGTTGCTGAACCATTTCTACATATTTCCAAAGGGGAGAGGCTGGGTTTATTTTGAAACGAGATTGGATTGAGCCTGAGGAGGTACGGTTGCCATTGTAATACGGAATAGTGAATACCTAAGGCACAACATATTGAAATTTTGGTATTGATTCATTGAATTTGAAACTAAAAGACTTAATTAATTTCAAAAAAATGAAAAAATTGAACATGTGTTATAGACATTTAGAGGAATGAAAAGTAAAACAAAACAATAACTAAAAAACAAAACAAAAGAGTTGAAGTTCACTTGTGAAAAAAAATGTAAAAAAAATAATCAAAAAACTTCAAAAAACCTACCTCTTTTGAAGAAATCTTGCTCTACGATCTTCTTAGCAACGAATAGACACTTGCAAGTGCTTAGGAATAGCACAACAATCAACTTTGAACAATCTACGATCAGTCTTCAAGTCTATTCCAGCTTGTGCAAGCAAAAGAGAAAGTTCAGCAATGGAGGCAAAAAATCCTTTTTTCTCATTCACAAATTGGTAAATGAGTTTCACTTTACCTATTTCATGTTTTTGAGGCAAGTATTAGGGTTAAAAAGAAAAAAAAAGTCATTAAAAGTCAAAAATGAGTCAAAAAAGTTATAAAAAAATGAAAAAAAAAGTCAAAAAACGCGCCTGGGTGTAGAATAGAACTTGGGTTCGAAATTTTCGAACCTTGTCCGGACCCACAGTCATGGGTCCGGACCCTAGACGAACCCACAGTCCAAAACACGGACCCGGATCGAATTTTCAGGTACTGGACCCGAATTCCAGACCTGGATCGAACTCGAATCGAACCCGGGGGGGGCCTTCCTGAGTGAATCCGGTAACTTAAATATTACTTATAAAATTATTAATTTTATTATAATATTCAGCATTATAGTGTTTTGAATAATTCTGAAAATGGAATTTATTTTGGTTTTTCTGCTATAATCTTCCTTCAAACTTGCAGCTATGAATGTCTCTGACTCTCTAGTGTCTACCCAAGTTAGGGGTTTTCGTCCACTAACTTGCTAAAAGAAATTAAGGATTTTTGTCCTCTTTTGCTGTAATATTTACTTGCAAAAGTCACTTATATTCATTTCCAATTGATGCCTTTCTCTTTTGCTTGGTCTTCTTTATATATCTTTTTCCACCAATACGCATAACCCTTAACATACCTTTTGATCATTATTAAGCCTAACCTTTATTTAATTTCAGCTTTATAATATTAATTATCTTTCCTTCAGGGAATTGTAGGAAAGGAAAATAACTGCTGTAGAAAATAAAATTGTGTTTAAGGAGGGGGCATTACAGTCCACCCTTCCTAAGATTGCTTGTCCTTAAACAATTTTAAATTGGGATGATCAAAGATATTTTCTCCTTTCTAGGTGGCATCCTCCATAGGCAAATTCTTCCATTTAACCAAATATTTTGGGATAACCTTATTTCTTAATTTCTTTTCTTTTATGTCAATGATGGCTTCGGGTTCCATAATCAATTTTCCCTCGTCATGAAGTGGGGGTAACTCTGGGCATGGTCTAATATGTTGACCCAGCAACTTCTTGAGGCGAGATACGTGAAGACATTATGAATTCTACTGTTTGTTGGTCCATAGAATTGTGGCTTGAGTTTCTTTGCACCACTTACTTTGAGGAAGGATTGTTTATAAAGTTGTGACCTTAAGAAAACCAAGTCTCCAACTTAAAATGTTCTCTTCGATCTATAGTGATCAACATACATCTTTTGCTGATTTTGGGCGTGTTGTAAGTTTTCTTTGAGTGTGTTTTAAATATCCATACTTTGTTGTACCAAGTCTCGTGCTCCAAGAATTCTACTATTTGTAAGAATCAAATCCCCAAATGATATTGCCTCGTACCCATACAATGCCTTGAAGGGAGTCATTCCTATTGACATGATAGGTATAATTGTAGCAATATTCTCCAAGATGTAACCATTTGACCCATGGTGTTTGTTGCCCTGTGACACAATTCTATAAATGCCCTTCAAGCCACTTATTTACGATCTTCGTTTGCCTATTTGTTTGGGGGTGGTAGCTAGTGCTTGGGGTGAGTTTTGTTTTGGTCAACCTAAGGAGCTCTCACCAAAATAAATTGATGAATTAACTCTCTTTGTCACTTATGATGTTTCTAGGTAGTCCATGTAGTTTAAATATTTCTTTAGAGAAGAGATCAACTACTTGTGGAGCTCTATATTTAGAAAATGTGGCATAAAAATGAGCATACTTAGTCTGTCTACTGCCACAAATATACAATCATTTCCTTGTATTTTCGGAAGCCTCATGATGAAATCCATTGAAATACCCTCCCATTTTTGGTTTGGTATGGGCAAAGGTTGTAACAACCTGATTGGAAATGTTTGCTCTATCTCGTTCTTTTGACAAATCATACATTCTTTGATATGTTTTAAAACACCCCCTTTGAGGCCTTTCCAAGAGAATCTTTCCCTCACTTGGTTATATGTTTTACAATACCCTTGATGACCAGCCAATGGCGTATCATGATATGTCCTTAAAATCTTTTCTTTCATTTTTTGATCCTAGGATGAGATATATTCGATCTTTTGTAGAGAATGAACTTCTCTACTACCTTATAATTGTCATCTTGTAGTTTTCCTTCCAATATATCATTAGCCCATGCATCTTTGGCATATTCTATGAGTATAGATTTTTCCAATCAACAGAAATAATTGTCATAGAGCATAAGTGAGGTGCTCCTGACAACGCACTGACCACCACATTATTTTTTCCCTTCATGTACTTAATATTATAATCATAGGCTTGTAACTTGCTAACCCACTTATGTTGTCTATCATTTAAATCTTTTTGATTCAAGAAGAACCTTAGACTATTATGGTTGGTCTTAACAATAAATTTCCCACAAACTAGGTATTGCCTAAACTTGGCTAATGCATACATAATAGCTAGCATTTCTTTGTCGTTAATAGAATAATTATTTTCTGTTTCCTTGAGCTTGTGTCTCTCGAAGGCTATGGGATGTTTATTTTGCATTAACACGGCTTCAATACCTTCTCTTGAAGCGTCACATTCTAATTCAAATGGAATAGAGAAATATAGAATAGCTAATATCGGACAAGAACTCATTATTTCTTTGAGCTTGTCAAAAGCTCTTTGTGCCTCCTTGCTTCATGAAAAAACACCTTTCTTAGTTAAATTTGTTAATGAGGCAGCTAGCCTTGGAAATCCTTTAACAAACTTTTTGTAATAACTACAGAGACCCACAAATCCCCTTAAATGTGTTAAAGTCTTAGGTTGAGGCCAATCTGCTATTGCCTTTATTTTCTCTTTATCTACACAACTCCTTGGGCATTGATCTTATGCCTCAAATACAAGATTTAAGTCATCCCAAATTCACAGTTGGATGCTTTAGCAAATAATGATTGTTGCTCAAGTATTCCCAATACGGTAATACCTCATCAATATGTCTTAAATTACTATAAATCAATATATTGTCAAAGAAAACCAAAAGAAATTTCCTTAATTGTTTATTGAATACTTGGTTCGTGTAGGATTGGAATGTAGCTAGAGCATTAGTCAGTCCAAATGTTAAGACTAGGAATTCAAAATGTCTAAAATGACACTTGAAAGTAGTTTTGTGAACATTCTCGTTCCTCATCCTTATTTGGTGGTATTTGGAACGTAAATCGATCTTAGAGAAATATATTGCATTGTGGAGTTCGTCAATTAATTCATCAACCCAAGGATGGGATAGTGGTTCTTGATAGTCTTTTTATTGAGTACCCTATAGTATACACACATTCTCATAGTCCCATCTTTTTTTTAACCCTAGTACTACGGAAGAAGCAAAAGAGCTTGAGCTAGGTTGTATATGCCCTATATCAAGTAATTATTTAATTGTTTTCTCAATCTCTTCCTTATATCTCTTTGTGTGGCGATAAGGTGTGGTAATAATTGGTTTTGCTCCTCCTTCTAGTTCGATGGTGTGCTTAAAACCCCTCTTAGGAGGTAATCTTGGTGGAATATTGTTGAAAACCATTCTATGCTTGTCTAGAATAGATTGAATATCAATATGAGCGGTCTTCCTTACTTTGGGAGAAAGTCTATCGGTGATCCATTGCCTTGTGGCATGGTTTGTCTTCCCCTAGATCCATTCCTAACACATAATTGTATGAAAGGAATATCATGTCTAAGATCATGATCAATCCTTGAATATTCATCTATGCAGGCCTCAAATGCTTCTTGATTTAATTCTTTTTCTTGGGGTGGTTCTATTCTAGGCAGAAATGTGGGTTGAGTAGGACGTGGTGCTAATCCACTTGTATTGTTATTTATGGTTACTCTATTCCAATTAGTGTCACTACCTTCCATACCATTGTTTTGTGTGTGTTTGTGAGAATTATTCATGTTTGGCATCATTCAGATGAGTAATTTATTGGTTTCCTCATGTTGTTTCATCATTTGTTCGTGCCTTTCAGCCATTTGTTCCATAACATCTTCCACTCATCCTGATTGGCCATCTTGGTTTTACCACTAATTTGCTTATTTTCCTTTCGTAGTGCTGCCTCTATTTTTTTTCTTTCTCTTTCCAAAGCCCTTTGAGCTTGTTGGCTCCACCACATTAACTAGATTTCAACCGTCAAGCTGGCAAGGTTGCTGCGCTCTGATACCAATTGTAATGTCCCTTTTTAGAACATATCCTATTTTTTTGCCTTAAACAATAATCCTAACTCAAAATAATAATTGTATACTATTTATAAATATTACTTTATATAAAATTATGAATTTATTATAATATTCAGCTTTATAGTTTTATTTTTCTGCTATAATCTTCTTTCAAACTTGCAGCTATGAATGTCTCTAATGTCTACTCAAGTTAGGGGTTTTCGTCCACTAACTTGCTTAGAGAAATTAAGGTTATTTATCCTTAAATCTCTTAATTGTCCTTGGGGGGTTTTCGTCCTCTTTGCTGCAATTTTTACTTGCAAAAGTCACTTAATATTCATTTCCAATTGATGTCTTTCTCCTTTGCTTGGTCTTTATATATCTTTCTCCACCAATAGGCATAACCCTTCACATGCCTTTTGACCACTAGATTGACCATTATTAAGTCTAACCTTTATTTAATTTCAGTTTATAATATTAATTATTTTTCCTTAAGGGAATCGTAGGAGAAGGAAAAGAATTGCTATAGAAAAGAAAATTGTGTTTAAGGAGGGGGTATTACAGTGCATTAAACACCAATGCAACAATAGTAGCTCTTTTCTTTCCCTTGGTAGAAGTAGAACCCTCTCCCCTTTGACTCCCAACATCTATGGTATGGGTAGAGAATGACACATTAGGCTGCATAGTCTCTAATAGAATTCCCTTATTTTTTAACTCACTTTTTCTTTGTGCAACCTATTCACCCCAACCTTCTTAACTAGGGTTATTTTTTCACATCCTTTTACCTCTAATTTAGTTTTGCACAAAAAATGAGAATATACTTGTGTACCTGCTCCTATAGTGTATGTGGCACAAATGACATAGTGTTGTGTCCCCAATTTGGGACCTCTCTTCAGTTGGTGGGAAAAAGAGCATTTTTAAATGCTAATTTGAAAATAATATTAAAATAAAAATAATATTAAAATTAAATAAATAATAATTATATCTAAAAATAATATTAAATAATAATAATATATAATAATATTAAATATATAAATTTAAATTATTAATAAATAACATTTAAATTTAATAAACTCTTTGGCCGACCTGTTGGGAGGCATCTTGTGGTCGAGTATTTATATGAGCTCTTCACCTGGGCTTGAACATCACGAATTTTGGATACACATCTTGCCAAGTTACTGGTGAGGACGTAGTCGCTCATATGTTGGCACCCAGGTACTGGATGTAGTCTCAGTTCTGGGGAAATTTGTGCTTTGCTTTCACTGTTTCTGTATCCTTCGCTGAGTTCAAGTTCCATTCACTGCATACATGACTTTGATCATTTAAAGGAGGTGAATTAAAGATAGGATTGGCCGAGCTCTTCTCTAGCCATCATTCCATGCCATCTCTAGAATACCAGCGCACACCTTCACGGGTTGGGGCAGGCATCACACAAGCCGTCTTCCAGGGGAGCATTGTGATCCATTACAATAAGCGACACGAGCCTGTCATACATCTAATGGGCACTACATCATAATCCCGGGTCTTTCCCTCATGGCAACTCGTGCATCTAAGGGATTCGAGCAGAACAAGTAGCGCCTATCTCTTGAGGGCGGAGCCACCATCCATCGAATGCGTCTGTGATAGCGACACCTCCCGTCCACATCGAAGGGTGATTTAGTGATTTCGTCAACCTCACAATTACATCTCACTCAAGTGGTGCAAGGTGTCGAATGTCTCCTGATATATAGTAATCATCGCTGTATCCACGCATTGAATAAATGATTTCCAATGCACAGTCCCTGTATCGTGAGACGGCTCTAGGAAAATTTACTGCCAAAAATTCATCGATGGAAAATTCATCATCAACAATTCACTGTGGGAAAATTCACCGCCACTAGCAATTCACCGCCATGGAAATTAACTGCCAAAAATTCACACAATTAATTTTTTGCGCAGTGAATTGTCATGGTGGTGAATTTTCCTGCGGTGAATTGTTGGCGGTAAATTTTCCGTTGGTGAATTGCTGGTGGGGAATTTTCCGTATGCCATTGTGAGACATCTGTGCTTCAGTCATATGCGCCCAGCAAGGGAGTTTGTTCAGTTAATTTTATCTGCATGAGTTCCAGTTGTTTTCTTTCAAATATTCGGATATTTGTGTTATCAGTTTACCGTGCTCTGTGACTGTTGAATTTATAAGTCCGAGTGATTTGTTAGATCTGGAACATCAGAAGCTATTTGCTATAACTGAAAATCTGTTTACAATCTGACTTTGAAATCCTGCTGTGCAAATTAGTGTTAGATCCATTGATCCCTGAAGCTTCGGTTTTGAATGATCACTGAGTGTTTATTTCTGGATCTGGGCATTTATTTGTGTTTCTGAGTCGCAGTGAAGATTACATAAGTGTAGAATTGCCGTGTCTTCCTTTGTCATGTAATTGATTGAGTCTGTAATTGGCTACTTGACCTGAGATTGATACTTCAGGAAGGATTGATTTTTCAGTGTATTTTGCATCATACAGCTGTGTAATAGTTGTTTAATTGGCAAATCAAAATGCTACTGATTATACGGTCCTAGTTAAGCATCTTACACATAACCATAATCTACTCCTCACTTGAGTTTTTTGTTGTCTTTGTCTATGCATCTTGTGATCAAATGGGCTTTTTACATAGTTTTTGAGTTCAGAAGGGCATTCAAATGGGTTATTCACTTATAAGAACTCACAGTCTTTGCAACACTCCCACTCTTAGAAGAACCCTCAGCAATGTGACTCGTTTGTTGAATTTGAATCTCTTCACTCTCACTACCCTCACTATTGCTCAGTTTCTTTTGTTGAAACTTCAAAACACAGATTCAAGTGCAAACATAGAACAAAAAAGTAAAAACGAACAAAAAACAAACAAAAGACTCTCCCTAAGTGTTTGGAACTTTCACAAAGATTAAAAAAAATGCAAAGGAATTTGAGCAAATGAACGATGGATAGTAAACTTACCTCAAATGATGTATAGATTTGATGCTCTCACGCTTTTGTCTTACTGTTCTCTCTTCTCTTTGCGTTTCTCTTTGTCATCTTCTTCACAAATTGGGAAATTGTCAAAATGAGTATGTTTTTTATTTTTAGTAGTTATTGGGGCTGTTTTATGTTTAGGGTTGGTTTAAAGGGGTGTGGGGTTCCTTGTGGGAGCTCCCATCAACCACCCCCTCGGCTCCCCTCATCCACTTTTTTTTAATTTTAGAAGTGACTAAAAACATGCTTGAGTCCCCCTAATGTACTCATGCGTTTCCTAGAGAAAAACCAAGTACCTAGAATTTTTCCTGCTTTTTTGCAAATTTGGGGACAGGGTGTGGATGTTTTCCACCTGTCCTTGGGTCCTTGAAACATTCTCTATGGGGGATAGGGTCAATTTTGGCAAGGCATGCATTTCCGAGGGGCATAGGGTCCTAGCATTGACTAAATTGAGACCTTTGCACCAGTTGGAAAGATGAATTCCATCCAGAATCTCATGCCGCCTCGAGCACACACTGGGCTGGGAGGTTCATCAGATGAATTCTTCTCACAAGCACCAGGAGGAGATTTTGCTGGAGCAGCCATATAGGATTTGCATCATTGAATACCTCCTGGGCTTTGGTCTGCAGACTTTAGGAAATTCATTTATGGCCCCAAACAGGCCTTAAGTGTATGCTGAAGATTGGATTACTTCTCTTTCCTCATAGTCAGGACTCTTTGTGACGCTTAATACTCTTCATCCAAACGTCTAGATCTTGTGGCAGGACAGCCTTGCCTGGTTTCACGCTGATGACTTGCTCATCACAAGGAGTTCTTCATTCTCTATTGCAGTAGTGAAATCTGCTCTTCATGACAAATTCATATAGAAAGAATCGACATTTTTCTCTACTTTCTTGGGTTAAGATCTCATAGTTTCTTTTTGGGATTAGTGTTACACAATCCAAGTATGCATTTGATTTGCTCACACATTTTCACATAGTTGATTGTAAGCTTGCTTCAACTCTCTCCCTTCTTGGAGGCATACTTGAGACACAATGTTCTTCACCCTTGGTTGATGTAACTTGCAACAACAACTTGTTGGTGGCCTCAACTACTTACTCTCATTCTACCCAAATTTGCACACTCCATCACCATTGCCTCTTGCTTTATGTAAGAGCCACATGAGCTGTGCATTTGGAAAGTAGCTAAGGAATATTTAACTAAATTTAGGCTACTCTCGTGTTGGTATTCACTATGCAATAAGGATTAAAACAGATTTGATTGGGTATATGGATTTTGATTGGTTAGTGAATTTTTTGAGGATCACAAGTCTACTTCTAGTTGCAACTTCCTTCTTGGTTTTGCTCTTGTTTGTCGGTCAAGCAAGAAACAACATGCTATTGTTCAATCTTCCACTAAGGTTGAATGTTAGGGCGTTGTGAATGTTGCCATTGAGGCCATCTGGCTTTAGCACATCCTCGCCAAGTTTTTGGCATTCCTTTCTATTGACCTTTTTTTCATTTATTTTGACAACAAAGTGCTATATAGATCTCGCAGAACTGGGTCCACCACCAATGGACCAAACACATTGAGGTCTGCATGCACTACATAGAATTGATTTAGGCACAAGGCATTGATCTACACTACTATCCAACTTTAGAATAGATTGTAGATGTCTTCACCAAACCCTTCATACAAAACAAATTTTTCATTTATGAGCTTTTTTGGGGGTGCAGGAGGCTATTCCTTGGGGAGGGCTACCCAGTTCTTTATCTTTTCTCTCTTCTTGAAGGGGTCTTTTCATTTTCTTCTTTGAGGGCTGCTTCTTTACCTTTTCTCCCACCTAAGCTATGCTTGGTGGGGGTTGCCAAAAGGCGAGGTGGGTGTCGGTGTAGGTTGTATTTTATTTTATTAGTTTATTATGTATCTTCTTACACCTAGATTTAGCTTGCTTTGGCTTGTCTTGGAATGAGTCATAGAGTGTGAGTTGTCAGCATCTTGCATGGGAGTTACTCTTTTCTCTTTTAGAGATTCTGAAGTTACACTTTCTATTGGATGTATTTACCACCTCCTCCCTTGTTATAAATGTACTCACTCACTTGTAGTTAATGTATCTTGAGTATCTTGATTAATGGGATAGCATTATTCTTCCATTTTGGTTTCTGGATCATTGATTAGAATAGCGTTTTTGTGGCTGATGCTAGTACATTAGATCTTGGTTATTTATTTCTCTATAAAATATAACATTAGCATGGGAAGTTTAATCAATTTGTTGTATTTAAGGAAAATGGATGTCAATGGTATGCCTTTGGTGGTAAAATCCAGTAGAAGCGTACGCAGATTTTTCTTCTACAGTGATACCACGGTCGAAGAAATTACGCAGAATTGCGGGTATGGAGCAGCTAAGCAAAATTTTCAAAACAAAATTCCGCACAGACTTCTGCACACAAAAATGTGATTGATTATTAGCTATGCGTTACCGACATTCCGGTATCTACAGGCCTCAACCCTGCCCTCGTAGTACGATCTGGTTGGTATACTTTGGTAGTTCCGGTGTAACCTACCTAACCCTGCTTTTAATTGTCCCATAGTATGTGGGCACGCGCGACTGCATACCTTACGTAAAACCTAACATCGCATCTAGCATGAACCCATCATCAACATTGTTAATAATAGTTGGCTGTCATACAGAAATCTATATGTTTGTTTTACTGGCCATTGGATTTGGAAATTCATGTCTAACCTTTTGGCTGGTTGGATTTGGTATGTTACCTGGAAGTTCTTTTTGGGCATTTCTTCAGATATTATTTTTTCCGAAAGTCACCAGATTTTGTTATATTAATGGCCACAAGAAAAAGATGCAAATTTTGAGTGAAATTTTACTTTGTATGTATAACCTGTACATTTGTTTTAGAAATCATGATCAATAAATGGATTCTGGATTTTTATGATCTGTAACCTGTTAATAATAAATTTTATGACTTCTCTGGTTTTATACTTTATGAATGTTTGCATGTAGTGCAAGATTGGGGAAAAATTAACTGATTTTGTAGATTCTAATCTGTTAAAGCAGGGATAATGCTTCTGCAAAATTGTTTTAATATGCACTGGCCCACTATATTGTCCCTTTCCCATTGTTGTAGATGATCTTGTTAGTGCTGTTAATTTTATTTATTTTTGATTAATTAGTTGTGGGTTTGATATGGTCTCAAACCCAGAGAGAAATGCAAGTAAAACATACAAAGATGCAAAATGCCCCAAAAAACCAAAATCTAAAACAAAAGCGCCAAATACAAAGAGAAATATGGCACATCTTAATCTGGAATATGAAAGGTTGGATTGGGCCATGGAATTTCTTCTAACATTTCAGCATTTATAACTTACCTTTGATGTGAAAGGTAGGAGTCCTACCTTGGCATTCACTAGGTGGTCCGCAATAGAGTTGGTTTCTTGGAAACAATGCTGAAAGGATAAACAATCAAAATGTTCACCAATTTGTCTATCTTCTAATATGCTATGCAGATGCCAATCTTTTAGCCCCTTGGACATGCACCCATACATAATTATTTTGCAGTCACCTTAAATGTGATTATTGCGGCCCACCGTGATAGGAAGTTTCATCTCTTCTACAAACCTCTGTTACATCATTAGATTTGGAGCCTAAAAATATAATATCCATGTCTGACAAAAACACCTTTGTTCACCAAGTTTCTGAGATGGGAATGGTAGGAAACAGTGGGACACATTTCAGTGATGACAGGGAACAGGAGGCCTTTTTTCCAGGGGTTAGCAATTGAAAAAATAGCAGAAATTTAAACATATAGAAAAATTCAAATATTCATATGATAAGGCATTCACCATATTCATGGTATAATCATCTATAATACATTAG
The DNA here is from genome assembly GCA_007258455.2 of Sequoia sempervirens. Taxonomy (NCBI): domain Eukaryota; kingdom Viridiplantae; phylum Streptophyta; class Pinopsida; order Cupressales; family Cupressaceae; genus Sequoia; species Sequoia sempervirens. The sequence goes on along the minus strand of VDFB02046184.1, from coordinate 9,676 downwards.
AGCTGAATTGAGAATTCAAATGAATTGATATAAAATTAACAAAAAATCAATGTCTAATCATTTGAGTTTTCATTACCTTTGTTGATCAAGTATCATACTATGAAATGATTTAGTTTTACAATTCTCTATATTTCTATTTTTTTGTATATATAATACATATATATAGATTTATAATATATTAATTATTATTAATATATATATATATATATATATATATATATATATATATATATATATATACAATTTTAACCAACCTCCATAAAATTTTTTCATCTAATGCACTGGCTCTCGCCCCTAACCCGGGCCCCTCAACCCCGAACTTAGATTATTAGATAATTCTTTTCTATATGTGAATCTGATGGCAAGGGATACGTCTGAAAAGATTGTCCAAGAATTTGTTGATATTTCCAGACCAAATTCACTGCAAACAGTATAAGCTTGCTGTTATAAATATAATCATGGTACCCAATACTGAATTCTGCTTTGACAATGTTGTAATTATTATGACTCTTCGTTGTTGGAATTTGTGCTTACTAAATAGAATTATGGAACTAATTTGTTAATAAAATGATATACTAATGCACACTGATTTAGTTTTCTTTTATACAACAGCTTCTGTATTTCTTATGATTTATTGGTGTGTTACTAAATCAGGGATATGCATTGATCGAGTATGAAACCTACAATGAAGCTCAAGCTGCAATAGCAAATCTTAATGGTGCAGAATTATTGACTCAAACCATATCCGTTGATTGGGCATTCAGCAATGGCCCATTTCGACGCAGAAATATTCGGAGGAGGTATGCAATGTCTAATGTCTACTTTTCTTTATAGCCACCAACTAACAAGAAAAATGCAATGGAGCTAAGGATTTTGTATTCATTAAAATTTTCAGGTCACCTCGTGGGGGACACCGTTCAAGGAGTCCTGTCAGAAGAAGATACTGAGTTATATTATATTATGTAATGACTCATAAAGCAGCTGGAAGTTTTGTTGATTCATAATTGTTTCCAAGCATGAATGTCAGATTTGGATTGTATTTATATTGGGCGTATATTATTACATATTGGACAATACTGACCTTTCAGTCCATCTATAACAGTTGTCCAGATTGTTGAAGTGGCAGTACCTTATTTGATGTGAAGGGTATTGCAGTGGCATTTTTTAGTGTGTGTATCTACATATTTGAAAATAGTTTTGTTTGCCTCGTTATGTACAAGATCTCTAAAATTGTTTTTTATATGAATATCTTTTTTTTTTGAAATCAAAGCTTGTTACAGATATGCATTGATACAGAGATAGCTATTTGTAGGTAGCAGCCATCAACAGTAATAAAGTTTAAAACAGCATATATGTTTTCCTGCATGTGAAATGGAGTCGTGCCTTTTTTAATTGGTAGAATGCCCTGGTTGTTTGCTAAAATGATCTTGGACCACAACTTGTAGGGGAATGAAAAGGCCTTATTAATAATATTTATTTAATTAGAGCTTGTTTTGATGTTAAATTGTGTAGCTTTAGAGGGCATGAGGTGCATGGTTGACAAAATGCACAAATTTAATGTTATTCATGAATGCCAATGTTTTTGGAGAGCTTGTTTTGATGTTGAATTTGTAGCTTTAGAGTGCATGATGAATAGGGTTTTGATAAAATGCAAATATTGAGTGTCATTCATGAGTGCTAATGTTTTGGTTTTGATGATCCACGATTATATCCAACAAGGTACATAACTAAATTGATACCCTGGAAGTGGTTGTTGTACAAAACAGCTAGATTTGGAAAACTTAGAACAATCTGAATTGCCGATGCAGGTGTATTTTTTGGGTGATTCTGAAAGCTTTAAAGTTAGTTTCTATATAAAGTTAGTAAAGGTGGTTTCATGGCAATTTGATGAATGGGATCTCCACTTGTGGAAACTGATAAGGGTATTACTTTTTCATTTATCTTACACATTGTTAAAATTTTATTGCACTTGGGTTATCACTTCATGATCAATGTGGGGAGTAAATTGTGGTGTGGTCATTTATCTGTGCAGTACATGCAAATTGTGGGGCTAAGGGGATTGGACCATGCAAATTGTCTTGTCATTTAGCTGGTCAGCTTTGCAAAGATCATCTGCATGGGTACTAATGAACTCAATTGTTGGATTGTAAGAATGAGAGCATAACTCCTGGTGCTGTCAACAAAAAGTCAAAATTGTAGACTTGAGAATAGTATTATGCTTGTTTGTATGGCATCAATAGTGGGTCTCTTATGTGTACTGTGCTTTTAGTGCCATGAGCAATAGAACTTGTGGTTTTGGAAATGGAATGTTGGTGTTTGGACAAACACTTGACATTGAATTATTGTAAAGTTATGTAGTTGTATACTATGTGAAGTAACTGATTTCTGGTAATAACTAATTTAGCAAATACAAAGGTTGGTTTAATATGCGCCATGATCACAAATATAGTCAAAGAATCGGTAACTTGAGGAACATATAAAGTATAAGAAATTGTAAGTTGACTAAACACTCCAACCTCCATTTCAATGCCTGCTGGTAATATACAGTGAAGATTACCACAATGTGTTTGGTCATGACAGTTGTTTTAATAGGCAGGCATCCATGTCTTGTAAATCTTTTTAAGGGTTTGTAATCCTTAGCCTTAGACATGAGTTCCTTCTAATCCGAGCTTTGAACACTTTTAACAATTTATCTTTTGTCTTAACAGTTGCAAAACATTCAGAAGAGCAACCTAAACTGCTTTACTGTATTTCTTATGAACTCTTGTGATTGGAATTTTGTAGGTTGCTCAGAAATTTCTTTCTATATGCTCCCTGGCAACTATTTTAATTGACTAGTTATGGTTCTGAGGTTTGAGACTATGGGGTTGTCACTTCCCTCTTTTGTCCTATTCAAACTGATTGTTTTTACCCCTTTGTTTAATGCATGGTAAACTATGTGATTGGGGTGGATCCAGTCTCTCCTAGCGATGATTACTTTGCCCCAAAAGATGGCAAGTTTGGAATACAACATCTCAGCCAAAGTTTGATCTATCAGATAGTCTTGTAGCTCTGACATCTCTTCAATTGTTGTAGTCCTAAGACTGTTTTTTGACAAAATGGTAGTGTAAGAGCAAGGCCTTTCCTTGAGTGACTTTTTCACTTTTGGTTGAAAGGAGCATAAGAACTCCTTTATAACTTGACTTTACGGATCCAATTGTGCTTGGCTTGTTGAGATGCATCATGCTTGTCTCTAGTGAGCCATGTTACTTTATAACCACGACTTTGCTTCTTCTGTTGATTTTTAAGTTGTGTATGGGAAAGTTAAGCCATTAAAGAATATTGGCATCTTTTGGTCAAAGTAAACATAATTTGTTGTAGAGCAAATAGTTATTGCCATTAGATTTTACATTTATACTTTAGGATGGGCGAAAGAAGTGGAAGAAACTATATGAATATTGACACTTTCGGGTCGAAGTAAACATCATTTGTTGTAGAGCAAATTACTTATTTCAATTAAATTTCACATATACACTTTAGGAAAGGCAAAATAAGAGCAAGAAGCTACATGCTCTTTACTTTTGTCCCTTCGATTATTAGCTTTTGGGTCTTAGATTTGTTCATATATTGACAGGGTTCAAGTGGCAAAAGTCTTAAAAAAAAACAAAAAGGACTTTGGGTTTGAGTGTATGAGTGTCGTTGGGCGGAGTCTTAGTCATTTGTTGTCAAATTTACACAGTTAGCAGAATTGTGCAATCGTCGCACAGTAAGCAAGTGCAGTCCACTCAACATAGCACTACAGTCAGCACAATCAACAAAATACTCTGTGAACTCTACAATCAGCAGGCGCAACAAAAACAATGCACGATCATAGTTTCAAGTTGACATGTGCTGAAAATAGATTTATTCTTGCCAATTTCATTTTTTTTTTAAAATATATTTTGACAAGGTTTAATTTGATAACAATACAACTGTCATTTCACATTGTTTGTATCTCACCTTTTGGATGTCGTAACTTTGATACAGATTCCATTTGGACCCATTTTAAAAAAAATGGAAAAAAAATTCAAACTCTTTGTAGTGATATACTTATATTATTAAGCATAGCATATTTTCTGAATGAGGAGATGGTTACATGTGTTCGTATTATTGGTGGGACACAATTATCAGTGATGGATTTCACACAATCAAGGTTACTTTGAGATCCAAGGGATTGTAGTGGATTGATTATTGACCTGAAAGGGCTCCCATTTTAGAAGGAAAGTAGGATGCTCGTCTCAACAATGTGGATTAGCTTGTTTGGGTTGTGTTTATCCATGCAGCATTTGAGTTGTACTTTCACGTAGGGGAGAAAAAGCTACATGGAGATGTTTGAGATGTTGAGGAAGTATGACAAAGTTGATGCAAGAAAGGTGTTTAGATTAAACACCAAACTCCCTAAACTTCATTTGAAATGATTAAGGATCTTTTGTTTCCTTTGAATGATTGTAGCAAATAATATAGAGAAAGTCAAACACTTGGATCAAACAAAATATCAAGTGGATGAATAAATGGGGACTTAATATGTGAGAATGCTCAAATGTAAACATAGAATTCAAAAGCTATGTGTTAGAGAAAGTCAAAATGATGATATAGACAAAGCATCTTGGGCCAAAAAGGGAATATTATGTCAAACATTTTAATTCCACATGTGAACATGGACAAAAATATTATATAGAGGCAAATATAAAATGGAAAGCTAAAATGCTAATAGCCCAGTTAAGAACTAGTTCACACCATCTTAGGTACAAAATAGGGAGGTGGAAAGCATCCAAAGATGAATGGGTTGATAGGGTTTGTTGTTTATGCACTTCAAGGTTGGTGGAAACATAATGACATTACATCATGGAGTGTTCGACCTATGAGGACATTCAGGCCAAATATGCTAATAGTCTAAAAGTTGAGTCTCTAACTACTCTGTTTGAGGATGAACAAATTGCAAAATGGTAGATTACTTGGTCAAAATCCATAATAGAAGAACCATGATCATCAAAGAAATAGGGGACACTCAAAAGTACAGGTTGGGGTTTGTTGTTCGTGTCTCTTAGTGTCATTGTGCTGTTTTCAATTTCCATAGATTGTCTAGTCTTATGGATGTAGCTAATTTCTTTTCTTTTCATTTCATATAGGGATAGTGATATTATTAATATAATTCTTGTTGCTCGTTGGGCCCCAAATGACATGTTACTCTCCACCTTATCTAAAGGGATGGTGATGAAGCACAATGTCAAGTTTATGACCTTGATGCATGTGATCAATTGGATGCAAAATAGGAGAAACTTATCATCTTAGATGATGGTTTTGATAAACCGCTTTGAGTTGATACAAGGAAAGTGAACCCAGACTAAAATAATAGTGACATAAAAGGTTCTCATGGTGGTGATTGTAAAGTATAATCACAAAGGAAGATCAAGGATTGAACAACAATTGTAATATGAAAGGTTCTCATAGCGTGGATTGTAAAGTATAATCATAAAAGCAATTAGAGTAGGTGAAGGAAGTGTACCCACTATGGCAAGCGTGGGCATGTTGAGGGCATTTGCTCCTAGAAGAGGCACATATGGAGTAGAAACTGAAGAATCTCAAATAAAGCCAATGAAAGAAAAATGAGTGTAAGAATAATGTCCTTAGTACTCATACTTATTGTCCCTTTCATGCTCAAACATCTAAGTTTGAGTTCATGTCGGATATTTAGATGTACTCATCACATGATAAAGGATGGTAGTTTCTTTCATGAGTTCGACAAATAAAATAATTGAAAACTATATACAATAGTCAATTTAGCTCCTTCTATTATTGCGAGTAATAATTGTTAGAGCATAATATTTCTCAGGGCCTCATTTATTTGTAAGTGCCTTTAATATACATAGAAGACTCTATTTAATATAAGTTGGGAGTTAATTACTTAATTAATAGTTTAGCATATTACTTTATTATTCAAAGGATCATTTATCTTTATAATATATATGGCTATTTGGAGTAGATTATTAATTAATAGATTAGTATAAAATTATTTAATTAATTAATTGATCATATATCTTAATTGAACAGGTATAACTAAAAGGAAAAGATATGTGGTAATAAAAACGTTTCCACTATCCACATAATCCTATGAGAGAAAAATATGCAAACAAGTATACATAATCCACCATGCAAAAGAATAGACAAACATACCATCAAGATGACACAAAATATACTTTGGGAAAACTCTTCATGAAGGAAAAACCTAGCCTTAAAAAACATTCACAGTTAATGTATTATTCAACAATGAAACATTACAATTCAATTACAAAGTCTCCATTAATACTTTTGAAACATCAAGCTCCTCTAATGCATCTTTCATGTGTCCAAGCATAATGGTTAAACCAAACAACCATACATTCCATGCCATGCTTCACATATGCACTCTAGAAGATAGTTCAATTAAAATAACCAATCCCTACCTATTAACATGTGCTTACTTTTATAGAATCTAGCTCACACAAAACCACAGAGTGGTATTGGCTAAATAATGTGTCTCAAAACCATGAGAGCACAAAACCATTGACCCCAACATTTAATTTTTGATACTATTTTTAATATTAAATATTTTTCAATGTGCAACTCACACATAAAATAGCTAACCAATGCTACATACAACTTTACAAGTGGATCCAAACAAATATTTAATTTAGCTAAACAAATATCTAAGATGAACCATAGATAAATATTTAATTTACAATTAAAATATTTTTAGCAAGGTGTACAATACCCTTTTCCCTAACATTCTTCCATTTGTATACATTGTATAAGGGTTAGTAGATAAAATACATCTTCTAGCCATCCATGAAATCATATGAATCTCCAACATGCTCTCATGCTCGATCAAGATGCCTACAATTGTTGGGAATAAGATGCCATTTAATTGCAATCCTAAACATTATTTCATGTATCTCCTAAGTCCTTGGAAAGTGTTCCCCAAACACTAGGATTAAAAAGAGATTAAATTCAAATGAAATGAACATGTAAATTGACATTTGTAATTAATTCTAAATAATAGGAACATGTGGGGACGCCCACGAAGAGCTCCTACAAAATAGGAGCACATGGGGCACCCACATGGAAGGTGGAACTCACCTTGAGTTAAGTTAATTGTTTGGAGTAAAAGATAACACTTCAGTAATGCATGCAAAGATCCTAGAAGTTAGGGATTGATGTTACATGCATGGAGTTCAGTTCAATTCAGTTCAAATCAATTAAGTTCAATTTAGTTCAGTTCAGTATCAGTTCAGCTCAGTTCAGTTTAGTTCAGTTCAATTTAATTCAATTCAGTTTAGTTCAGTTTAGTTTAGTTCAGTTCAATTCAGTTATGGTTCAATTATCTTTAGTTGCATGTAGTTAGTTTTAGTTGAATGCTAGTTGACTTCAATTGACTTGGAATGCATGACTAATGAGTTGAGTTGCATGATAGATAATAGGTGATACATTCAGTTAAGTGGGGATGATCAATCATGCATGATATTTGTATGAATGGTGGAGAGATATGTTTCAGTTAACAAAAATTGACTTGGACCCACCTTCGGCAGCCAAGTTGGCATCTTGGAGTTGACACTTTAGCATGATAAGATATTTTATAAGGCTGAGTTAAGTGGGCGCATTCTCAGGTGCCAACTTTGAGGATAAGCTTAGAAGATATCTCTGGAATCAATGTTGAGTTATAACCTTAGTTTGGGATGCCCAAATGGATGAAGGACTTGTTTTGACATTGTTCTTCATGGTACAACTCTACTTGCAAAGGATAGGCGTGGGTTTTGTGAGATAAGCATTGTGCTTTGTAATTGTAAACTCTTTAGAGTTTACAAGGCTCATTATTGTCTATTTATTGCAGCAAGTTGAAGGGAGTTCATCAGATTTGATTGCAGATTGTGAAGAAGAATTGTTGAAGGCAAAAGAAGCATCTCAAGCAAGGATTGGAATTTATTGGAATCTTATTCTGAGATTAAATAATACATTGATTTGGTGGAGTTATTTCCCGAAAGGGTTTCTCCATTGTATATGCTATGTAACTTCCTTCTTCTGGTCTTATTCTTCTACAATCTTTTGTCTATTTCTACAAATGGTAAAATGAATTAAATAGATAATCATCCACAAAGAAATTGTAACAAAGAATACTTAATTAGATCTACAGTATAATAGTTTTACAAGTTTTAAAGCTACATAATTACCTCCATTTTCAACATTTGGTATCAGAGCTGAGGTTGGGTAGAGTTTGGGACACCCTTCTCTTAAAAGTTTGAAAGTTTTTTGGCTATAGTGGGAGCTTTTATTATCGTGTTATTGCTGATTTTGGAAAATAAGTTTTTTACAATGAGTTTTAATTCTCGTTTAGATATTGAAAGATTCAATGGATCTAATTATGAGATGTGGAAACTAAAAATGTAGGATCTCCTTGAAGAGAGAGATCAGTGGTTAGTTATTGGTAATGAGACAAAGTCACCTACAATGATGTTTGACGAGGATTGGGCTAAACTTGATAAGAAGGAAAGAGGGACCATGAGATTATGTCTTGCTGATGTCGTTCTCTTGAATGTTTTAGAAGAAACTAATGCATATGAATTGTGGAAGAGAATAGGTGATATTTATCAAACTAAAAGTCTTACTAATAAGTTGTATTTGAAAAGAGAGTTGTATTCTTTAAAGATGAAAGATGGTGATTTTGTTGCAAATCATTCGAATGCTTTTAATTTGATTCTAAGTTAGTTAGCATATGTAGATGTAAAGCTAGAAGATGAAGATAAATGCATATTGTTACTTTGTTCTTTACCGAATCTTGGTAAAATCTAATTATTGCTATCAGTGGTAGTGGTGTAGATCCGAAGATGGACAATATAATTTAGATCCAAAGATGGACAATATAATTCCTACTCTCTTATCAGAGGAGATGATGAGGAAGTCTAAAATGGAAAGGCATCTCGAAGATGGACAATATAATTCCTACTCTCTTATCAGAGGAGATGAGGAGGAAGTCTAAAATGGAAATCCAAGATGCCTTGTTTGTAAAAGGTAGGCCTGAGAAAAAGGAACCTACGGGAGACAAGGAAGGGAAGGGTAAGTTAGAAGGACAGAGTAAGGTAAAGTGTTGTAACTGTGGTAAACCGGGACATGTGAAGAATGATTGTAAGAACAAGAAAAAGAGTTTTGATTCTTCTGCAGAGGAATCCTTGGATGATGGTAATCATGCTTTGATCATTTCATGTAAAAATGTTAGTGATGACTCTTTGCTTGATGTTAAAGAGTGATCTTCATTAGGAGGATGGTAGTCATGATGCCATGTGTAGCTCGTACCATAGTTTATGGGAGTTGTTGGCAGTGACGTGGGTGCATCATTGGTAAGGTTATCTTCATGTGATTGGGGATATGGTTTTTTCTTGATTTAGAGTGGTTGCTATTATGTCATGGTTTACTCTTGATATGCATTTAGAGTTTGGCATGGTACTTTTTCTCTTGAGACTAGGATGTATATATGTTATGGTGCATGTGATCTCCTAGTAGTAGATGGTTAGATCATGTTGTCATGTTTATGTTCCTGATTCATGATTGGAGCTTTGACATTGATCTTGTGTAGTTCTCTTAAGTATTGGGTACATTAATCATTTGCTTGATTACTTCATGATAGTGC
>VDFB02046183.1:0-82171 GCA_007258455.2 Sequoia sempervirens | reverse complement strand
TATGATGAAGGGTTGCTACTAATACATGGTCAATGTAAGAATTGGATATCATGCATGTAGAAGTGGATAGTGGAGTGTGTTTAGGAATAGGAGATGAATTGGTTGACAGCTTGGAACCTTTGACTCTCCAAACTTGGGAAGAGCATTTAAGCGAATGATGGTGGATACGGAAGTGTGCAATGTAAATAGGGACCAACTACTTGATACACCCTTTGTAATGCTGTTTGAAAAGTTCGCTTTGATTTTGCTACATCTTGATGGATACCTTCCTCTTTTTAGTTTTCCCCACGCTTTGACTCCATGGAGTTTGATAGGGATAATCTTTCTTTATATTTTTTGGTATCCATATGTATTTGATTTGTCCATTATACTTCTCAGCTTCTTTTGATTTGATAACGTTCTTCGTACTTTGATTCAAATCTTTCCTTTGATGTTGGTCCCAATTCGTGGATGGGGTGATGGGTGGATGAAGATTCGTGACATGACTGGTTGTAGTATTGACATCGGTTTCATCATAAGGATTCTTCATGCCTCTTATGTTGATATTTGCTTGAGACGAAGTTGCCCCCAGTATTGTGGTAGTACCTTCATTCTTTGACTCTTCCTGTTCTGAGATGTCTTGTTCAGTAAACATGCTCTGACAAATGACCACCGTAGTTGACGTTCTTTCAATTTGCTGCTCCGCTAACTCTGGATGTTTTATCTGACTTGTTTCGTTGAGCGGATAATGATGGATATCTTTATTCATGATGTCCTCAATTTGAATTTGGGACATATTCGATCCTGATGTTGATAACTCCATTTGATTGTAGGAATTAAGAATCTTCTCTTTTTGTGTAACAAAATCTTGTTCTAGATGAAGATCATCTACGTGTCCATCCATAGAAAGCATCTCATAGGTAGATGGAGGAGTAAGTGCTATGTGGATGTGATCATCTTGCATGGATAAGAGAGTGTTCATTAGATTATTGTAGTATCTTGGAGATACAAATTCTTGATCTTGATTAATTTCGGAGTTGCTTTCGACATGCTTTGGATCAAGCTCTTGACATGGGTCGGTTTCAAAAAATGGTGCGTGGATATCTTCATTGGACATGGTAAGTGGTTCAACACATCCTCAAGTGTCGAGTTTAGGGTTCCTTTAGTATCTGTAACCATGCAGTCAAAGGGGATCAACATGTTTTGAAAAGGACCATTGCTAGACTTTGGTGAAAGATTTGATCATGCTTTGGAATAACTTCTTGAGATATGTCCTCTAACTCACTTTAAAGAAGCTGATGTAGGGGCATTTCCAACATGGTCATAAATTGACCCGGTGTGGCATTATGTCGATTGGATCAAATAATCCTAACACTCCTTGAAAGAATCACTAAAAGTGGCTCTTGATGTATGGTGAGTTGATCATCAGATTGTGTAGATATATCTTCAATGTGCTCCTCGATGGAGAGGGTTTGATCATTGTTTTCGACAATTGCGATGGAGAGATTGTGAATGTCTTCGACCATAGCATCAAGTGATGTTGATATTTCTTGAATTGGCTCATTGTCGAGTTTTGTTGGTGGATTTTGATCATGATTCAAAAGTGACTCTTGACATATGTCGATTTGATCATTGGATGAAGTAAACATGTACTCGGTGATGGATTGATCTTGATCTTTGTTTTCAATAGTTGTCATCTTTTGTGTTTATTACGCTTTCGTGTTGGTTGGGTAGCTTGAGAGGCAGGCGAAACTTACGAGGAGGATACATTTCACACTTTAGAGCTTTGTATTTGCTTATTTGTTATTTGCGGCGATGTTTGAGCTTGATTTTGCTGTGAAGCTTGAGAAGCGTGCGTGGCTATAGGCGCTTGCCGAATTGTTTCATATTGTTGGAGCAATTGTTGGTATGCTTTGAATGAAGCATTGTAATGGCTTACTTGGCTTAGTCGCAATGGTGGTGGTGGTGGGATTGAAATTGTGTTGGATGTAGTGACAAGTGTTTGAGATACGCTCGGAGCGATCATGGTAGTGAGGGGTTGAGATGTGATGGGAGTGATAGTGGTGTTTGGAATGATTGAAGGGATAGTGATGATTGGATTGACCGAGGTGATAGGCCCTTGGGAGACCGTATTTTGATTTGGGATCAATGTTGTTGTTTGATTAGATACCATCCATTGGTGTGATGTCGATGGTATATTCAAAGGATTTGTCGTGATGGTTTGATTGATGTTATGTGGATTGATTTGGGTGGCGTGATTGGTGTTAGGTAAAGGGGGAATCCCTAAACCAAGGAATGATGTTGATAATGGTGGTGGAGATTGCCCTTGGCGCAATGCCTCAACTATTTTGGAAAGTTCTGCAATTTGATCTCGCCAAATTTGTTCTTGATTTTGATTTTGACTCACTTGAGATAGTTGATTTGGCTTGTGTTCAAGTAGTTTTGGCATGCATGCTTGCGATTTTTGAATGGGATTATGGGAAAATTGACTTTGGATGATGTTCTGATTTGGCATGATAGGATGAACAATGTTGGTATTGGGAATCATTTTTCCAAAGGTTTCCGAGTTAGGATTCATGTTTCGAAAAAATGCATTTGGTACATCCACATTTGGTTTGTAGGGATTTGGTGGAATGATGTTGCTCGTTTGAAGACTCATGTATTGATTGTTTGGAGGATAGACTTGTAAGCTTGGACTTTGATTGAAATCTATCATGGGGAGATGTGTTCCAAAATTCAGATTGGGCATACCCACACTTGTTGTACCATTGACATTTGTCGATGGAAATGATCCTATGCATGGATTTTGATAATTGATAGGCATTGCAAGGCTTTGAAGATTCAACTGTTTTGGATTACCCAAGATGTATGGATCAAGTTTATATTCCATGTTCTTCTTGTGTTTTGACCTTGTTATGAAAGTGACCTCTAAGATTCCTAGGACCAATGATGATATGGAGGATGAAAGGTGGATGATATGAGTGATGAACGTTTAGGAACTTTGAATCAATGCTAGACTTAGGGATTGATTTTTGATTGTTTGATGTGGATCATGAACTTGTAAACCCTAAGATGTTGGATGTTATCTTTAGGATGAACTTGTTCAAAAGGTTTGCTAATTCAATTAGATGTATGAGAAAGGATGCATTCCCACACACCTAATTAAACAATTGACTTTGATTTGGTTGAAGGATGTACCCAAGTCTAGAATGATGTTTGCAAAGATCTAAAGTTGTTTTGGTGAGATGGATTGATGAATGTTTGGAAGATAGATGAAAGTTTTGATGATCCTAAGAGACTTAGAGAGACTTTGTTTACTAGGCCAAGGTATTGAAGAACACACTTTTCTCTAAGAGCAATCAAAAAGACCAATATGACCAAGAGATATCAAGCACATGTGTGGGGTCCAATTTGTTATCTTTGCTTAGTGTATTCCTTTTACCACAAACACACTCTTGATTATGTTTCAAACTAAAGATGTCCTATGTCAAAATTCCTTTTCTTCCCACAAAGTGTTGTGTGGGAGTTCCAAGAAATTGAGGCAAAGGGATTTCCTAGGTTAACCCTAGTTAGAGCAAATGACGATATAAATTCAAGTGCTAAGAAACCTCTAAGGACATAATCCCAAGGGAGAGAGCCAGCAACATAGAATTTGTCAAAGGTATTTGCTCTATCGAAAGGGTTTTGAAATTTCATGATCATACATTTTAAAGTGTTTGTTTGCAAAATATTTTCGAATACCCCTTGTGTTTCCAAAACGAAAAGAGAATAGCTTCTGAAGCCCTATGGATGTGATAGGCATGATGTTTTGTTGAGTCCCCACTTGGACAGAGTCGATTTCATACTACTTTTAGCGGATGGTTAGATGCTTGGCCCAGCGGCCCTCCGGCACTCACTTTATGCAGGCGTGGCATCAACACCCATGAAACTCCCATGGCATGCTTTCCATCTCTGCAAAGCCGGTAAAATTGTGGAAGCCCGAGCACGACCCGTTCTTGCACCAACAAAGCGATTAAAGGTTTTGCGGCGAATTCGCTGTAGGTTCTAGTAAAGGGACTTTCCATTACCGTGGGGAGTTGACCCAGCGTGGCAAGGAATCCCCTTTAGGATCCACATCTTGGCCGAGGCCAGCTTGGCGTGATTATGGCGTTTAACCAAAATCCTCATTTATATCGGTGGGAAATACTCTTGGCTTTAGAGTGTTACCGGTTAGTCGTCGCGGCAGGTGAGTACTTTTCCCAAAGGGCGGGGCCCTCTAAGATAAACAAAGCGGCGAGACACAATCCAAGTAACTTCGATGTCGATCTTTGATGGCACAAAAGAGCGAGAGTATCTGTGAAAATGCCCCTACTCACACTGCACTTCAGATATTTGATTTTAAACCCAAAATGAAGTGTTTTAAAGCAATAAAATGTATTTTTAGTGTTTCTCTTGCACCCTAGATCGCACGAAGCGCAAGGGCAGAGGATACGCACTCAAAAGACAAAATAACACAATCAAGCACTTGTTCGTTTTAGCCTCAAAGCAATGATGACTTCATTTTAAGCACCAAAATCAAATGTGAAGTTTGCCTTGTTCAATTTTAAACCAAAACGAAATCTAGTAAGTTTGTTCTAAGGTTCGTTTTAAGCCCTTTGCAATGAAAATGAAATTGTTCGTTTTAGCCCCAATTGAAAACTAATGTTCTAAAATGAAAAGGAAAACAATTTCGTGAAGTGTTGATCAAACACTTAAAGTGTTAAAAAACACATTGTGTTTTCAAAGAAAAGAAAAAATCTTTCCCTCCTTTCGTTTTCGTTTTGTGAAGTAGTTTTGATCAAACATTTATAGTGTTAAAAAACACATTGTGTTTTCAAACAAAAAAAACCTCCTTCTTTCTTTTTTTGTTTGATAGCCTTCTCTTTCGCCTTGCACCTTTCGCTTTCCTTTGTTGGCTTTTGGTACCTTTTTCCTTTCGCTTGTACCTATTCCAAAAGAAAATAAATCATGTGCGGATCATATAAAGTCAATTTTGATTGTTAACTTTAAACAATAGCATGATCTTAATTGAAATGACAAATGATAATAAAAGAAAGATTAAAAAGTGACTCTTTCTTTTTACAAATTTTAAAGCAAAAGTAGAGATTTTGCTTAACAATGTGCAAAAGTTTATTTTTTCTACCAATGATTCAATCCCACCCCTCTACTTGATTCTATATGAAAAGTTTCTCTAAGATATGAAACACTTTGTCCGTAAATCAATTGTTGAGAGTATCGATATTAAATGTAGAGACAAGCGTTAAATGCATTTGATAAATACAGTCAAGTCACAAAATCATTAACTTTTTCAAGACTTCCCCCAAACAAAGTCAGTTAGAAATATTTCAACATTTTAAAATTGCATGGATTCTCATAAGTTGAAGTCAATCTTTCAATCAATACGTTCATTTCCTTGCATATGTGCCTTTAGGCGCTTCTCCTGTCTACCTATTTGATTAGCATGATGACTGCAGAGATAAGAAAGGTGCAACTGGTTAAAAAAGATTTCATTTCATGGAAATAAATGATAGGCACGACAATATCTCTGTCAGCTATTAAAATAACTATTGTTTGGGCATGAGAATATCTCTGCAAAGATAGGCAATAAATGGTGACAGATGTAAAAGACTGTATGATAATTTCAATCCCACTACCAACATGAGATCCATTTTCAAGTGATGTGATGCTCACAGAGGTATTTATGATGCTCAGCGCTGTTTTCCTGTGCTGCCTGCAAACAGTGGTTAGATAAACAGAGAGTTACTTCAATTAAATATGAACAGCTAGATATCTTGTAACAAGTTGTCGCCTGGTTAAATGTGAGTAGATAGTCGCCTGCCAGAAGTTAGTTTGATTAAATGCAAATAGCTTAAATACAATGCGCAGAAGACAACTAAAAGCTACGCAGCTTGTCACATGGAGATGGTGGACTGAAACTGAACAATATATTTGTTTAAACCAATGAAAATCTTTCAGCCATTTCAATTTAATCTACCATATTCTGACACTCAAACGTAATTAATAAGGGTCTGATAATTATAAAAGATTTAAACGCTTGAAGCTACATGTCATCGAACTTTACACCTCTACTGCCATAGTCACTACTTGGCTGGTACTATGTTCTGCAAAGGATGAAGATGTCGGCCCTTTTTACTACATCCATATTTATTCTCCAACTGAATAAGGAGGATATACATGCTCACAAATAGCAGACCATTGAATCCTATTACCAATATTCACAGACTTGTTCATGTGGGAGCCATACTGTTTTAATGCTCTCACAACTTCAAATCAACACTTGATAGATTTCTTTTATTTCAGTCATTAAGGATACGCCATCGACCAGTGTGGTTAGTGGATTGATTTGAAAGAAATTTCAATGAAATGACGTCTCCTCTATCCCTGTGCATAAAAACAATGATGGTGCATACATACCGAACTTAAAAGATATAAGCGCAACATCTATCCTTTTAAAAGGTCAACAGCAATTTAATATTGCATTTCGGGCAGCAAGTGTTTAATACTGAAGGAAGCACGCATTAGCAAGTAGACAGATTTTTGAGGAATTTACAGCCAGGACGCTTAAGACCAGGTGTGAGGATTATTCTTTGAGAGCTCCTCTAGGACGTTCCAACTTCCTAGAATGTGAAAACGTGTTCACTGGAAGGGTTCTCATTGACATTCTGCAAGTGACTCTACCACTTTTTTGGAAGTTCCTACTGTAGTGGCAGGAGGTATGGACAAAGTGTATGAACTGTGTGAAATGACGTCTCAGCAAGGACCGGGACTATTTGATATGATGCCTCAATAAATATGCATGGCAGAAATTTGAAGGCTAGATAAAGCTGATATCGATTTGGCTCTGGACTGAATCTGATGTATATGATAGCATAGCCGCGCATATGTGTCTGCATTTATTTCTTACAACAACGTCAATCTGCAATTCTTAAAAACAGAAAATAGATTGTGGCATTTACAGGGACATGGCCTGCGCAAAGTCAAATGTGACAGTGGTATAATGATGGGTGGAGAGAAGAAAAGAACATGCTCAAAGCTATTTAAAGAACCTCCAATCAAAGATGACTGGTAAGAATGTGCCCCTGCTGCAACCAATGTCAGAAAGTGCAAGATAACAAATCACACATGAAATTACATATGATGAGACGAAATAGAAACACAGATATACAGTAATTTCTACAAATTATGATTACTCCTTGGGACCCAATTTATTTGTTTATTTATTTATTTTGCACCCTCAATAGTAAAGACAGTTCATTTTTAAATGGAGGAGACATTTCCCTAGACTCCGTGAAGGGAACAAGCTTTGCATTGTCACAGTGAATTCAAGGTTGTGTCAGATTTAAAAAAGTAAGTAGCATATCAGATATAAATACTTAACTCTGAATCTGCATTGAATCAATATCACCTCTATTAGATTTCAAAATTCCAAATGCATATAGAGGATGGCAGTGATGATGATATTCAAAAACAATGAAACATCAATTAGACTTAGGAACGTCATTAACATATATATATCCAATAGTGACAGCCCTCCTTCTAGCGCCATAATGTGGATGCTAAAATCTGCAATATGGTTAGTTTAAAACACCATTTTAACATCCCTATGAAATAATGAAACACATCAATCATGCAATAAAAATGGAACAATAGAAACTAAAGAATGCATATGAAAGACATGATCCAACTCTATCTCATAGTGGATTGGTGTCACATGTGCTAGTGACCCTTTCCCAATCCTTGATTGATAAGCTAAATGTTGCAAATGATGAAGAGTGAAATGGACAAGATCCAATCTCAAATGAAGAGAGTGACCTTGCATGAGATGTAGATGAAATTGTTAAGATTGTGGAGTGGATGAACAAAATCAGATCTCCATGTGAAGAGAGTGACTTTGCATAAAGAGATTGTGAAGGATTTGCTTGAGGATGATGCACCTATTTAAAGATTTTCAAAATGCCAAATGTTGAAGAGGGACCAATGTGGGATAAAAATCAAGCCAATGATAGAAGGACACTTGTCACCATGTGATTAGTTAATGTGTGTGCAAGATTTGGGAAGAGTGCCCAAGAGGGGGAAAATTTGAATTCAAATTTGCAATAAATGCTGAGAGGGGGACAAGGAAAAACAGCAATAAATGCCCTGTTTGACTTGTCATGTTGAGGGAAAATGATTGTTTTAATAAATCAATAAAATTGATTTATTGTGCAAGTGGCTAGGGATAAGCCTTAGATTAGGATTAGATTAATTTAATGATGATTATGCTGATTTAATGCTGATTAATTGATTTGACTTTTTGGACTTTGGAAAATGATCTAAGATTTGATTTAAATGGCTTTTTGATTTATTTAATTAAATGGATAATGCAGGATGAAGGTTGAATGATAAGGTTTATTTGATAAATGAATGGATGAAAATGCACTTGATTAATTGATGAATGGTCCTAATGCAACATCTAATTTGACTGAATCCGATCGAATGCATAATGTAATTTGCATGTCTGGTAACCTTATTATTTTCTATCACTTAGATCATATTTTTCTCGGTCCATAAAAGTTATATCTTTGGAAGAGTAATGTGTAGAAAAACTATTTTGAAAGTTTATTAGACAAGAATTAATTCTCCTAATCAAGCCTCTATATGAATACATTTAATGACTTAAATTAAACTTAAATAAAAATTAAATTTTATAAATTATATAACTAAACCAAATCAATTCTAAAAATTAAAAACCAAACTTAAATAAAGAAAAAATAAACTAATAATCAATTTAAATCCATGGGTGATCCCACAATACTGGTTTACAATTTTTGGCCAAATTGGACACTAAAATAATTTTTTCTAACTAAATCTTCACTTTCGGGCACCTATAGTATAGCTAAACCGTGAGGAATTTGAAGATGATGCAAACTAGTGATTTGTGACATTTTTTCTGTTGATTCTAAATATATTTTTTTTCAAAATTTTTAGAATTAGATTGCACTTCAATTTCCATCTCCTTCGAAAACTAGTTTTTTTCAATAAACAACATTTTTTAAGGAGTGACGCGCACCGTATAACACATAACTTTTTTTCCATGAAGGATAAAATTCTAATTCTTTCGAATTTAGATTTGTAACTCTGATATCTAGTGATTCCAATTGGTTAGATAGTGTTTTATTGAATATTTTTTCCTTAATCAAGTTTTGAAATCAAACTAATTACAATTTAGACATAGGCAAACCGTATAACGCAACTTTTTTGTATGTATTGAAATTCTTTTTTTTTTTTGTTGGATCAAGGACTTCAATATCTGGTGCACTCATATTTTTCAAAAAAATAAATTGATAATATGCTATTTTTCCACATGTGCAAAATAGAAAGCTTGATTTTTGGTGAAAAACCTATGTTTAATAAAACTAAAAAAAAAATACATAATAAAGCCAAAACATATTAAAATTATATTTGTTGGATAGCTCATTCCGAGGACTACCATCATCTAGTTGGGTCTGTGAAGTATCCTCCATTTTCATCATCAACCAGAGCTTCGAAGGGAAATTTTTTGATGTTTTTATGTGCCAGAGAGTGGGAAGGTGGGAAAAGGGTGGTTTGGGCGAACCAGGGTTCATTCATTCAAACCCCCTTTCAAAAAGGGTTTCCTTTAGTTTTTTGTTGGTAATGGTGGGAAGTTCATTGAATGGGTTCGCTCAAACCCTGGTTCATTTGAACCCTTTTTTGGTTCATTCGAACCTATTAGTTCGTTCAAACTCCAAAAATGAATTTTTTTTGGCATGGGGTCATTTTTTCAACTTTTCCTTCCTCACTCCAATTGTAAACCACTTTTGTGGGTTCACCCATATATGCACTTTAGTGCTCATCTTATTTAGATAAAACTCATAGTCCTTATTTCTAGGTTGGTACAAAAGAAAACCCATTTAGGCACTTGGCTACAACAATAACTCCATACTGGTGCTAAGGTTGACAACTTGGATGTAGTTCATCGTAAAGATATCTCCTTTAAAGGGTGTCATGACTCAAAAACCTATTTTTGGATTTTAGCTAATCACCTTTCATAGGAAACATTCTTTGATGCCCACCAGACTAGTAATTCAAATGGATCTATAGCCCATAAGGGTGAGAGTGGTTCCCATGTAGGAAACCTTAAGGGTTCTTAAATTAGTAAAAAATGTGTATTGATGGATTTTACAAAGTATTGAAGCTAGTTAGATTTAGATTCTTACAACCAAACAAAATCCGCTCCCTTGGGCATTGTAGCTTACCTTAAATTGATCCCATATTTTTATCCAAAATTAGGTTCAAAGACCCTTTTCACTAATTTGGTCCATTATGTGGTGCCACAACATTACATGAATTATAAAAAAAATAGTTACATTGGAAAATATACAAAAAGTAGTAGTTTCAAGGTTAAATAGAGTCTCACACAAAGAACCCTTTATCAACAACAAAATTCCTCTTATCATCCTACAATTATTCATATCAAAAGTCACGTACACTCTATAAAAATTCATCTTAGATAAAAAAAATGTTTTTTGTTACTTAGAATATGCAAAATATTACTCTCCCATCACTAAAACACATTTTTACCTTACCTATGCTAACAATCTAATGAAAAATATTGTCACCAAGAAACACCTAGACATCATCATACACTTTATAAGATGAGAACCACTCCTTGTGAGGATTCATGTGGTATGAGGTACCTAAAATAACAAGCCAAAATTCATAACTAGCCAAGTTAATAGAAATAAAAAATCCAACAAGTTAGCATCATCATCAAAGGATTTCTCTATGGATGAATCACTAAAGTTCTAATTTTTACATTCCTTCTTTAAATGGCCCCACTTTATATATAGTTCCAACACTAATTCACTCTACTCTTCCTAAGGATTTTGGACCATCCTATTGATTTGTATCTATATTCATAGGCCAAGTCCTTGAACATGAAGTGAATCTTTCTAATCTTTATCCATGGAATTCACCCTCGTGTTTTTGCTAAAAAAATTTGCAACAAGGGAATCCATCTTGATCTCTACATTACTACTACTAATATAGTAACATTTAAAATTTCCCATGATTTGAGAAAAGAATAAATTGGTAAAATATATTTATCCTACTTATAAGTTTTAATATCTATTGAACCTAGATGACTCAGAATAAAATTAAAAGCATTAAGATGCTCAACAAAAGAGTCTACCTCTCTTATTTTCAAAGAATATAATATTATTTTTAACTATAATTTATTTATTAGATTATTTACTAAATGATTCCCATGCTTCTTGTCCAACTTTATTCAATCTTCATTATACATATCTACAAGTTCTCCTTCCTTTCCAATGTCTCTCTATTGATATCTCTCCTTCAAGAGATATTTTGTTTAACTTCCACAACTTGTACCTAGATTCATTGAATTTCTCAATCTTTCAATAGGAAGTGTTAGGCATGGCTCTAACCACACAAAAATATGTAAAATATTCGTAACACTTCCAAAAGAGGCATGTATCTCTCTAGTCAAATTTTAATCTTTGATGTCAAATGCTGATTAAAAGGATGAATTACTATAATGCAAGTTCTAAAAAATAGTAAATGAATATAATATATCAATTAAATTAGTATATTATTATTTTAATTAAAAGGTGCAAAGAACCTATAATCTTATTGATATTGTAAAATTTTAACACAAAGTAGATGAGGTGAAAATCTACAAACATTCAACAAGAATCAATAGAGCTACAATATATGCCCAAGGAAAGAGAAGGCCAAAAAGAAAAAACGAAGGTAGGGAGGCTAACATTTAGGAGTTATTGCTGGAGCTAAATTGGCCACTAGGATCATGCAAGATAGGAGATGAAGGATTCAAATTTAATGACAAGAATGGATGGGGAGGCTATGCAGGAACATGGTGCTTGAGAGGCTAGAGAGAATCAAATAATCCTTTGATGCCTAAGACGAGACATTCCTCAATGTCATTCTAGTATGTGTCAAATTCACCTTTTAGGGGAAGCCAACAGTCATGTAGAACACTTGCATGAAGCACCTAGAATACATAGGCCATAACCAAGTTGTTATGAAATGAAAGATGGGAGACTAGACCAACAACAAGAGTAGATCCTTGTTGTCACAGGGATTTGCACCCAATGCCAAGTTGAAAACTTAACAATCCCGTGCAACATGGGACTACTTTCAGGCTGTGGGTATCCTATTGTGAAAGTAGATCTCCATATTATGGGTTGGCTCCCCTTTAGATAACTTGGAAAAACTGAAATGATGACAAGGAAAAGAGTGAGAAGGATTTTCTTAAAACTTTAAAACCTATTACTAACAAGTGATACACCAAAGATAAACTTGACAATGCATCTAAGGCTCACAAGATCACTCAACTAATGAAGCTATAATATCTCACAACTCAGCTACCATGTTTGCAAAAATGATTCTAATGAAAGGTTTTGGGTTTTTTTGTTGTTCTTAAAAGGAAAACAATGATGTTTTCACAATTTTGATGCAACAAAATGGTAAACACATTCACAGACCTACAATATAACATGTTATTCTTTATATTCAATATTGAAGGAAGTTGATAAAAATAAAGGAAAACACAATATTTTATCATGAAATTCACAATCAATACAAGAATCAAAGAAGAATTGAGGAGGAAACAAGCTTCTTTTATTGAATAACAGGTACTTTCTGCATCTCAAGACAAAATACTAAATAAAATAAATCTAATTCCCCTAACAAATGAGTTACAAAGTATGAATATACTGCTCCACCAGTCACCAAACTCAGAACTGGAGAAAATATAAGAAAATAATAAGACTTATACAAAAGGCTCCAAGAATTTGAAATTTGAATTTTGGCTCCAACTATTTGATGTGTTGTCAAACTCCGTCTTCCTTAAATTAGGCCTCTAATTGAAAGAAACTCCTCAATATATGCATAAGGAGTTTTGAATCTGAAAACAACCCAAAGGGTCGTGCATAACTGAAAATCCCTCAAAAAAGGTGTTGAAATTGCAAGAAATAAGGATTTAAATGCCTCAAAATCCTCCTTGAGTCAAACTCCAACCACTTGGACTCTTAACTGAAGCTAAATTGATGGTGAAATCAACACATTTCCCTATTCTTCCCCCATATGTCTGCAAATCTCCTTAATTGCCTCCAAGATGCATGCAAAGGCTTTTAAAGTTCCATAATTAACTCCCTTTGACTATGTCTCATTTGAAAATTGTATATGGCATCTGTATTTTTTCATTTCAAATAACATTTAGTTAAAAGTGATTCATTTCATCACTTAAATAAAATTTTACAATTTTGATTTAAAATGCAAAATATAAAGGAGTTTTGATAAAGCCAAATGCAAAAAGGCTTAAGCTTGATTTAGTCTTATGAAACATTTAAAAGAATTACAAAGGCATAAAGAAATGCTATGCATGGAGATATGTGAATAATTTTTTTTCAAAAAACTAAAGGAAAAAATGCCTTTACTTTCTATCTACCTCTTTTAGGGATTTCAAACCCTAAATCAAATGGTAAAAAATTCTTTTTCATTTCATTTTACTGTGCTGCTCTTGTGAGAGCGTTGCCACTATGGAAAACCCTAGGTCGAGCTCTGAAGATGGAAATTTCTGCATTCTTTTGCCACTTCTAAAGGTTCTCTAAAGATTTCACACATGGTAAGTCTAATTTTTGTCATGAATCTGGTTTTTATTTCCAATTTGAAGCCATTTATGAGCTTATTTGGTTGTGGCCAAAGCAATTTATGATAAATCTTTCTGTGAAACTTTGTTTTCTTTGATGCTTTTACCTTGGCCGCCATGGGAAACCTCATTTCGAGCTCTGCCAATGAGAAATAAGAGCACCTTTTTTGCATTTTCACACTTTCAACATGAGAAAAATGATTTTCCTCTACATTTCTAATATTACTTGCAATTTCTATGGAAAAAATGTGGAAGTTTTTTTGCTGCTGCTATATATATTTTGTTGCAATCGTTAAAATTGTTTCCTCTGTATTCCTGAAGATTATTCCATGCATCTCTTTTGAAGAAAACATGACATCTTCTTCTATGTTTTTGGTTTACTTTCCTCTAATGGCCGCGACCATGAGGCTACAGGAAATGACTTTTCTTTTCTTCAAACCTCAAAAATGTTTGCTTTGTATGTGCTCTTTCTCCTTTTGTATGCCATATTCTTTTGGTTTCCCTTTGTATGTGCTCGAGGGTCTCGCCATGGTTCGCTACAGGAGGCTATAGCTTGAGATTTTCATTTTAATTTTACATGTACATGAAGCAAACCCCAAGTGGGTTTTCACTATAGTCGACCAATTTCTTGTTATTTGCTTGATAAAACCCCAAGTGGGTCTTTGTAAAAATGTGAAGTGTAAACTCCATTGAAACTATTTAACAATGTTGCTATAGGTTGATCCTATGACATTCATGGCTTGTTGTCCCTTAACTTGGTGATCACCAATCTCCTATGTAATGATATTGTTCATTAAGGAATTCCCTCATGATTTCACTGCTGTGATTAATCCCCCATTATCTTGCTACTATCATTATCTTTGACTATCATGTGATAAGCGTTATCTTTGTAATATCTTTAAAAAATTATTATGATATAAGTGTTTTAGCTCACTGTATTCCTTGTCTTCAACCTCTTATCCTTGCACACTATTATGCTGATGTTATGCATTATAAATAATCATTATATCTATGTTGTTGTATCTATTTGGTTCTTGAATGCAACTGTAGCAATATCATCATGTGACTGTTTATTGACAAAGACACATGAATTATGGAGAAATTTCTTCTTGCTCTGTTCTTTGATTATGATCATACATGTCTTCATCCTTACTGTTGACTGAGAATGAACTCATTTGGTGAATGAACTGATTATTGAACTCTCATTGGGCATTAAACACTTCTGCTTTTCTCATGACCTTGGCTTGACTGTAAGAGTCATTTACTGTCAAAGATGCTTTTGAACTGTGTTTGTAACTTGCATCAATGGTCTTCACTATCTTATTGATTGTTCATAATAGTGATATTCAATCTTGTACATATATTTTCATGGTTATTTGTTCAATCATATGACTGTTTACTTTTTGTCACTCCTTTACATGAATGCAATATATGAACTTTGTTATTTCATTTCATGATTATGGCATTGCTTGCAAAGGTACGTTACATTTCACTTGTCATTGATTATTGTAGTTGTCTCTATGTATTGACTGTGATGACAGTACTTGAATGAGATTCCTCTTGTATCCATGAAATTGATGCCATCCTTTGATCCCATCTTAAAGTTGTTATCTCATTGTGACCATTTCTTTGTTGTTGTTCCTTGTATAAATGCTTTACATGAACTTAATATGTATGCATGTTCACTATCATTCCATGATCCTGTTGATATGATGACTTTTAACATTGCATTTCCCTCTTAAATAAGCTTGAATGGGCTCATTATTTGATAAACTCGACATGTTGGGATCAACCCTTGTGGGAGCCACATTTTAACCCACATGTTGTAATTTGATGAAACAAAACAACAACATTACTTTTCCTATACCTTCACATGAAGCAAACAAGTTAGATAAAAACAGTGAATTTGATGATTTTCTCATTTGATATGGCACTTTTTTACTTATATCTTTGATAATGACTGAATTGATTTAATTTGATAATGGCTGAAAATTATATGTCTGTTGATGAAACATGTAGCTAGATTTCATGCCCTGAGCTCTAACAAAATCTCCCAATCAACTGCAGGTGCATCTGGGACTCGAGAACAAGAGGAGCTGAAGACACTGAAGATCAAGTTGAAGATTAAAGAGTCAACCTTACATCAGTCCTTAAGGCAATGACAGACATGAACTCCTCTTATGTGTTTTTTTCCTTTAATTGATCTTCAGATGTATGGTTTGCATTCATTGTTGAATTAAATCAACCTAGTCATTCCCACAGCTTGTGTGGGATTACAAAAACATTTCTTTTAATAAATTAGCTATTTCATAATATGTAATGACTTGTGTATTCATTTGAACTTGTTTTCAATTACACGATATGAAATAACTAAATAAAATTGTTCGAAGCAGATGTTTTGTAATCAAGATGAATGATAATTTCTACATACCTTGCTCCAGAACTATAATTCTTTTCTGATAAACAATAGTAACATAAACTGCATAGAATAGTTTAGCTTCACATAACATCCTCTGAATGTTTGTTTTCTAAATGAAGTTTTTTTGTTTCTTTTTCCAAAATTTTCAACAATTTCACTATTGTTGTTGCATAATTCTGATAAATCAATTTTTAGAAAACCCTTCATTCAAAAAGAAAATGTTCATTGGATGGACTATGCATCAAAAATTTTATACCCCATGAAACAATTGCCCTTTAAAACTTCACTAATTTAAGTAGGAAGCTAAAAATTAGTAACAATCCCAACATGAAATGTTTTTCTAAGGTGGTCCTAAACTTACCTAGTAGGAAGTACTCCTAAATATATCCACAATCAACTGCCTTACAAATATAAACATTTTGTTTGATATCCATTGTGTTTGAGAGAAACATCAAGGCCACCTCAAGTAGAACAACTTCTATGGTGTGTCTTGGAGGAGGCCTTCTCCTAGGATCAAATGTAGAAATACCACTATGCCAAAAAAATTAATGGAGAACACATGGGAGAGAAGAGTAGAATCATACGGCCCCATAAACAAGGGGCTTTCACTTCTAAGCTAAAATATTGACTCTTTTATTCATTTCACACTATAGCCACACACCAAACACTAGTTTCAATAACAAAGAAAAATGCACACAAAGGGTTTTAGATGGGAAAAATATAATCATTATTTTCTGCCAAGAGATTCATGTGAGAATGTATTACCATAAAACCATCTTGAATTCATGACCCTTACGAAATATGGATAGTAAGGAATGATGGTGTTGTTGGGATCGTATAATTTCCTATTTCCTATTAATCTAAGTCTATACATGGTAAATCTATTCTTATGTGTCTACTATGGTTCTATTTACTACATGTGCTTTCCCTTTCTTAGTATGTATTTCCTTCCAACTCTACCTTTCCCTTCTTTCTATTATAATTTGGACTTCTCCATCCTATCATGCCTTCCATACTTAACTCACTCCACCATTATATTTGTTAGAATTTTGGACTCATCTTTACTTGCATGTTCATTGTTCAACCCTTGACACCATGACCTATAGTATGAATATTGCAGTATCTTTGACCCTTGATGCCTAATATTACTAATTTTATTTCTAATCTTTTCCCAAATTTCCAACATGTTTTGTGATGTCATTAATTGTATCTTCTTGGCACCATAACTTTCAAAATTGAAATCTTTCATGCTGAAAATCTTTGTTCAAATTTGAAGTTGCAAGTTTATTGCGACTGACTTGTTATTGTTTTTTATGGATATAAAAGATTGAATGTGTCCTTTATATAATTGTCATCTACACTTTACACAATCCTTTTCCCAAAAAATCATTTGGGTACCTATGTTCAAGCAATATCAAAGGAAAAAAACCCCTATTGATTTTGAATGGTAGTTTCATACAAAGTTTGTAGTTGAGCTTCATTGGACATGGATTCTAGTTGCATTATATTGGTCCAATTTTCTATTGTTGTTGGTATGAATATGAGAGATTATATTTTTAATTTTATATTACAGAGTTATTTAAACGTAATATAGTCATTGTTTTAATAAGAAAGATTGGGAAATTACACCTATTATTTTCTATTTATTACAATAGGAAGATTAGGAGTTATCTATATAATTTGTTGTTTAAAAATGTGATGATATTGTTGATGATAAATATCGAATTATATTTGATTTATTTAAGATCTAATTTGAATATTGTAATTCAAATATTATTAACACAAAAATGAGGTGTTTATAGAAGGTTCAAAGTTGATTTTTTATTTATATTTTTACAAAGATGTTATAATGTTATCTTGAAACTAGTGATCTTTCTAGCTTATGTTTTAGAAATAAGTTTTCCATGTTGAGATTTTATACAATATAGTCTTGAAGCAACCAAATATTAGCTAAAAGAGATTAAAAAATAAAGCCAATATATTACAAATATTCCAATTTAAAAATGTTCTCTGATAGAATCTATTGTATCTAGCATAATAGTATGTCCAAAAGAGAAAGGAGAATGAATATGGAGGGAATTTCTAATGGCTATGCCACAATAAAGTTTGATTTGATGTTGGATATGATGGCATAATTTCTCCACAAGATAGATAACCATATGAATGGCCCAAATAATAATTGGTGAAGGGAGCACTTCTAGGGATAATAAACTTAATGTCACTCAAAGAACTAACCAAAAGAATATCCTTGTTTCAATTGTAAGATATACTTGACCTACCTTTCTTAATAGGAAGGTAGACAAGCCAAAAGTTGAAGCTCAAAAATAATAGATTAATAATTGTGATAGGGTGAATTTAAGTGCTAGAATACGAGCAGCAAACAAAGGAAAGCAAATAACACTAAAAACACTCCACACCTCAAGATTAGCCTAATTGGATTCAATACAAAATAAAATGGAACTTTTTACCTTGTGTCAAATTGATCCTTTGGTTGGCCCTTCGATCTTTGGTGTTGTATGCTCCTTGGATGGCAAAAGATGCAAGCTATAAGGTGGAATGAGGATGGAAAATGAGTGAAAAGTGGATGCAAGCATGAAAAATGGCTAAGTATGGCTCAAGAATTTTTTTGCAAGAGTTTGGCTTCCCTCAAAATGAGAGAAAAGAGGGGTATTTATAGATATTTTTGGACTCTCTAGGGAAATGGATGGTCAAGATTGAGCCACCAAGATCAAGATGTAGGGCTAAGGTGAGTTGAGAACTCACAAGCCCTCACATCTTGACTTGTGGTATGTGAATTGGTTCAAAAAAGGTGATGTGGACATGAGGTGGAGAGAGAGTACATGACATGGAGGTGGTACATAGTACCTTGGGATTGGACAAGATCTCCTCATAAAGGAGGTCCTTGTCCCCATGTAGGTGAAAGGACATGTGAGGAATTAAAATTCCTTTAAATGCATTGGGCGATTAAATGTGAATTAAAAATTCACACAGGGAATGGAGTGCCTTATTCAAAAAGAGAAAGTTTTTAATGAAGTTGACTAAGGACACATTCCATAAATGATATGGGGATTAGGGATGACCTAATTAAGTGATTAAAGTTGTGCAAATACTTGATTAGACCAATTAATGACACATTAGAGGCAAGTGGGAAATTATGGAGGATGGGACCCTAATGATGATTAGGGGTGAGCACATCTTAATCGTAAATTAATTATGACTAAGAAAGAGGGTTAAATTACTAAGAGGAATTAGAGATCAACTTGCAAAAGTTGGAGGATGTGACAATGAGAGAGAAAATAAGAAATTTAAAAATAAATTTAAAATTCTAAAAGATAATATGACTAAATTAAATAAAGTGACGCATTTATTTAATTTAGAGAGGAAAGAGGGGAAAAGTATTTATTAAATTAAATACTTTGGGAAACCTTATGCAAGATACAAAATATTAATTAAATGAATGATTTAATTAATACCAACAAAGAGGATGATTTAAATGAGCAAAGGGATGATTAAGGAAGTCCGACTTTGACCATATGGAAGTGGTCAAATTTGGATGTCTATATTTTTCCCCTCTTCAAAACACTATTAGGATAATAGGGTTTCAAAGAAAAATAAAACACAGATGACTCTATGGAAGAAGCAACCGGAAAAGAGATGCCTCAGCATGGGAGAGATTGCGTGAACTACTCGAATGGAGGAGAAATAGAGGGGATGCCCCAGTCTTGCAAGGGAAGGCTTATGACGGAAGGTTGGGGAAGAATGGTAGGGTATGCCCCCTCGAGAAGGTGGACGGGGAAGGAAAAGGGGCCCCGAGAAACTTCTTGAAAGTATGAAGTGGTATATGTCGATGGAAAGAGCACAAAAAATCGAGAAGATTGGTGCTTGAATAGAGGAAAACAGGTTTACAGTGTGGAAATGGCGGCCCCAGGAAGATAAGGGGGGAGTGAATTAGTTGAGGTTAAAAAAGGTTAAATAAAAGGAAAAATTTCCTTTCATTTTAAAAAGTGAATAAAGGGGGGAAAAAACTATAAAAGGTAATTGAGGGAGTTACCTCTCCTCATTTGGACAGCTGTCAACTGAGGAGAAGAGGAGACACGATGCCAGAGTACGATTCAAACATCATTCATCAGGGGGACGAGAGACGACGATTCTTCAGTGAATGTGTCGTGCCACATCAGGTGAGTCTGAAAGACCACTTTGTGATTTTAGTCAATTTAGCTTAATTTTTGCAAAAACAAAAATATGGGTTTTGTGGGGTTGCGTGGGAGGAAAATGGGTTAGCAGGAATTTTTCTTAGAAAAAAAAAATGTTTCGGGGGGAGGGGGGGCCTAGTCGGGCTGCCCAGGCTCAGCGGAGGCCTGCCCAGCCAGCCTGGGCGAGTCCGCTTGAGCTTGAGTAGGTCTGCCCAACCAACATGGGCGGGTTCGCCCAACTAGCGTGGGCGGGTCCACCTGAGCTAGGCGAAGGCCTGCCTAGCCAGCTCGAGTGGGTTCACCCGGGCTTGGGGCTTGGATGGGCTCGCCCGTGAGCTTGGGCGGGTCTGCCCGCGAGCTCAGGTGGGATCACCCGTGAGCTCAGGCGGGTTTGCCTGAGCTTGGGTGAGTCTGCCCAAGGGTCGGGGCGAAGTCGAGAAAAAGTAGAAGACAAGGAAAAAACACAAAAAGGGGGCAAGGGGGAATGGAGAAATAATGGGATAGGGAAGGGAAATCTCGGGGTGAGAAAATGCAGGACAAGTAAAAATGGGGGCAAAACGACACCAGAAGAAACTGACAAAGTGATGTTGTGATGGATGCAAAATGTGGAGAGTTTGTAGACGCGAGAGAGATGGTCCGAGGTGTTAACAAGATGCATAGCGCGGATGACGGGCACAAAGCACCAAAGACTGGCAGAGGCAGGATTATTTCATATACTGTCATATCTGACGATTAAGGCCAAAAGGGCCATGCTGATAGCCCTGATAGAGCATTGGGACTCAGTGACATCAACGTTTCATCTACCGACTAGGGAGATGATGGTGACTTTGGAGGATATTTGGCAGATTCTGAGGCTCCCTATAGTAGGGCTTGTGGTTAGCGAGTGCTAGACGGTGGACAAGGCATTGGATGAGTCTGTGTGTGTTGTTTTTGGCAGTGACAATCTACGGGTTCAGTGGGGGTAGTTGGATGTGGACAGGTGTCTATCCTGTAGGGTACCGGTATTATCTTTGTACTTAGCGGGACTGATTAACAGGATTATGGTGCTAGACCAGAGTGGTCAATTCCTGCATCTTAGGTTCATCGAGGTGATTTTGCATATCATCGAGGGCCGAGAGAGGAAGTTTGCATGGGGGACATGCATGTTGGCGCAGCTGTATCGTAACATGCACCGAGAATGCTATCAGAAGGTGTGAAGTGTGGCCCATGTCACACTACTATAGGTTCGGGCTTGGGAGCACATCAAGGTGATCAGACCGATTGTGCATAGATTAGGAGAGTAGGATGACAGAGAGGCCATGGCCTGAGGTTGGGGGGGCAGAGGCAAGAGCGATATTATGGTATTGGGGTGTGAGAGATGTAGATATATGGAGGAGACGGTTAGATGATGTGCAAAGATGATAGTGTGGCGTCCTTATATGTTGCGGCATTTTAGGGGCTGGAGGGGCGATGAGGAGGCACACGACGGTTACTTCTTCACTCGTTGTTATATTATTGGGAGAGTTCCACTTATAGTGGGGCTACACAGACTTGATCGGATGACACGACAGTTTGGAGTGAGGCAGGATATTCTCGTGGGGTGGGTGAGATTCCAACAATTGTCATGAGAGCGGCCATGGGGGGCTCCACTGGGCCTGGATGCAGTGTGGGTGGAGCTAGAGACACTACAGTTTGTGCCATACTTAGACAGGCGGGAGGGGTAGAGGGACGCAGAGGTGACAGATCGATATCGGCAATGGTTCAGTCAACATCCACCGCCACAGATTACCTCAGTAGTGTCAAATGAGGGAGCACTACGGTTCGGGTCAGAGGATGAGAGACAGCTGAGGGCGGCGGGACTAGTACCTCGACGGCGACAGAGAGGAGGTCAGGTGAGAGGAGGACATCAGGGGGAGGGACAGGAGGCGGTGGGAGCAGTCGAGTAGCCAATGAAGGCAGCCAGGAGGAGGATACAAGAGGTTGTTGGAGTAGCCTAAGAGCCAGTGAGGGAAGCCAGGAGGAGGAGACAACGGTGCAGATCCTGAGGAGGAGATGGAGCAGAGGAGGGAGAGGATGAGGCCAGGGCTGCAACACAACAGGATAGGGGTCTGAAGATCCAAAGAGAGAGGAGCCAGGAGGCACGTGCATCCCCAGAAGGTCAGCAGGAGGAGAGTGGGGAGGAGGTTGAGACCAACAGAGCGCAGGAGAGACAAGAGGTAGACATGGCCACAAGTAGGTATCAAAGAAAGAGATAGGGGGAGGGCGAGGCTAGCAGAGTGCAGGAGAGGATGACAAGGAGAGAGGGAGCCCCTTCGGTGATAGATGTGGATGCGATGGATGCGTCAACAGAGAGCGAGGGGTATGATCCATGAGAGATGGACATTGACACGGATGTGTATGACCTCCGACCACTGTCGACAGCACCTCCCTAAGGAGAGGATCCTTCGGTGGTGTTGAGAGAGACTATGGAGAGACCATGCCTCAGCGAGTAGTGATCTCAATAGATAGAGGTAGAGCGGATCAGATTAGGGGCAGGATTGAGTGAGCTACAGGCACAATTCACCCAGGGTGAGAGAGATTATGCAGTCCTGGCCGCTCTGGTGTCCAATGTGGAGAGGAGATTGATGAGAGAGAGAGATGAGGCATGGGATGAGGTAGTTGACGTGTGAGAAAAGATAGAGAGATTGTGAGTGAAGGTGGCCAGGGAGCATGAGGAGGGAGATGCCACGAGATGGGAGTGAGACTGTTTGGTGGCAGAGGTGGCGATACGACAGGCTGTTGGAGGGGTGACAGGGCAGGAGCCATCAGAGACTAGGACATGGACTGTCGGAGATATAGAGGGTCTGCAAAGACAACTAGAGTGATTATGGAGAGAGAGAACAGATTGGCACTGGGAGCGGGCTGAGCTTAGAGATAGAGGGGATTGTTTAGAGAAAATAGTTGGGGACATGGGGTTGATGCAACAGAGAAAGGAGGAGATGAGGAGAGAGATGCGCATGTTGTAGTCAGAGAGAGATGTGGCACAAGAACAGGTGCAGGTCTTAGAGGGAGATAGGGATATGGTATAGGCGTGCACTCAGATGGCTGAGAGTGAGAGACTGGTGGCAGAGTCAGAGGTTTAGTCTCTCTAGAGAGAGAGGGATGCAACAGTGTCATAGGTGTTAGGTC
Organism: Sequoia sempervirens; assembly: GCA_007258455.2. Lineage (NCBI taxonomy): Eukaryota > Viridiplantae > Streptophyta > Pinopsida > Cupressales > Cupressaceae > Sequoia > Sequoia sempervirens. The sequence goes on along the minus strand of VDFB02046183.1, from coordinate 58,704 downwards.
TGCGACAGGAGCGAGATTCTACCAAGTTGAGACTGTAGGAACTTCAGAGGGACATGGATGCAACAGAGGCTCGGGCATAGACCACGCAGAGAGAGAGATGTTGCAGAGATACAGATGCAGCAATGGCTCAGTGGTAGTCAGTGCAGGTTAGTGATGTGTTAGGGATAGATACACAGGGGTTATAGGGGGAGAGAGATGCAGTAGTGGCTAGGGCAATGGTTGTCGAGGAAATGAGAGATCGGGTTCAGGTAGAGATGGCATAGTTATGACTATCCCAGGAGGCCTGGGAGCAGGAGAGGAGATTGATCATGAAAGATCGGGATAGATATCATCAGGAGCAAAATTTTGCTTGGGTTCAGGTTGCTGAGCGAGAGGAGAATGCGAGGGAGGTAGGATTTTGGATGGCTGCGTATTACCATCTAGGACCCGATGCAACGGATGTTCCAGTATGTTTGATAGACACCACAGATGCCAGCGCCATCCCAGTCATTGGGGATGCAGACCCAAGGTTATAGTGATTCACCAAGTGTTTCACCAGGCAGGAGATCAGTACCTAATTCACCACAAAGATCAGATGTGGGTAGCTCATTCGGGAGATGACAGGTTATTGAGTTTTTGACAGATGCAGGGTGGATGGATAGGCCATAGTGACAGTAGTCATTTATAAGATCTTGTGCTGGTATTTTGATTGTGATGATTTTTGTATTTGATGGTTATAGACATGATGATATTGACGACATTATTTGTATATTATTCATGTGATAGTCATGATTTATGAGATGTACTTTGGACTTTTGGTATATTTATATATGATTCATGAGAGCCCTTATTGACACCATGTTCATGTGTTGGATAGATGATCGTGTTTATGCATTTGTGGAATATGGATGATTTTATTAATGCGGATATTCACATGGTGATATGATGTATGCATATGTTATATCTATGATGACTTATGTGTATGGATGCCTAGTTGATTTATTGACATGTATGTATGTGTATGATGGATTCTGTATGAATATTTTATATATGCAGGATGTGATGTATTATGAGTCTGACACTTTGTGATGCAGGTGGCCATGCATGCATGGATCTAACATGTTGTGATGCAGGTGGCGATGTATGTGTGGTTAATAGAATGAACCTAATATGTGATAATGCTCTTGTAATTTATAGTGAATTAATAATGAAAGGAAATAACACATGGTCATAAGCGTCAATAAGAACTAACATAATAATGGGAGATGGGTATGTAGTGATTGTGAAAAATGGGTGTAATTTGTCACCTGTCAAAAACTTTTAGTATCCTGAGAAGAATGGGAGAGAGCGGGATAAAGTATTTGCACAACCAAAATCATAGGGTGAATGCAGTGCAACAGATGATGAAACGCAATCATAATATGAGTTGCCATCTTCAGAGCACTAATTTTTTCTATAGCATAAGCTACTAGATACCTTTATATGTAAGACCAAGGCAAGTTGGCATCCAATGCATGAAACAAACACATCAAACAGAAAGGCTACCCCAACACCCCAAGGTCATGATGACCTTGGTTGGGCTAGGTATTGGGATAACCACAAACACACAAGGATTCCCCAGCGTAACACAAGACCTCAGGGATCTTGGTGGGTACTACATGGGACAACCGAGAAGACAACAACAAAGAAAATACCAAGATAAGCCCCTATGTAGACGAGTCGAAGCACACCATGATATGATGGATCAAGGCGACCATGACAAGTGTTGATAGTGAGCTCAAATAATAAACAAAATCCAAAACATCAAAAGATCACAATCAATTTCAACACATCCTTTGCCATAGGATCAAGGGGATGGATGAGATTGATGAGGTCTGCTAGGAAGGATGCATCCTGTTAAGACCGATGATGGATACTAAACCAGAATGACCCAGTTTGACGCCAAATATTTTTCATTAACCAAATCTTCTGATAATAGGAGATTTTATTTGATAATAACGAACCAGACAAGGACACAGACTGGCATACCCTACAAACCTAGGGGCTCGGGGGCTGATTAGAGATTGGCCTTGCCTACGTGAAAGCACAGAGCCCTCGTAGTTCATGAAAAGACCATGGATAAAGTGGAAAGAGGATGATGAGGACAGATGATAGACAACCAACACATGATGGTCAGAATACCTCTGGGGTAGATCAAATGATCAGCCTTGCCTACGTGATAGCGTAGGGGAAACATAGTTCGACTGGAGACACGATAGGATGAGATCTAGATGAAGACTGACATGATGGGGGAGCTACGTGATGACACAAATCGAGTGACAAGAAAAAAAACAACATAAGCTCAGAGCGGGATACTGAAAAGCTCAAGATGAGGGATAGCCAAGATGGGTCATCCAATCCTCAATCAAAATATACCAAGCGGCCAAGGATGGGATGGGTGAGGATGATAGTGCGGATGAAAGCATAAAATAACTAGGATGCCAGGTAGATAATGATTAAGCCCTCTACGGATGATGCCTGTTACCAGGTTTTCACTATCCATACTTATCCAAGGTGCCACCAAAAAGTGGTTTTCACCATAGGATGAACTTATTTTCTCTTTACTATTTTTGGATTTTTGGATTTTTCTATTTTTTTGATTTTTCTGATAGGTGGGGTTACCAAGTGGACTTAGGCATAGAACTTCTTCAGATGCATGATGTTGATGGGTTCGTCAAGGGGATTTCCTTCAAGAGTAGTCAACCTCTATGCCCCAGATCCATATTTGGCGGCTATGATATAAGGCCCCAACCAGTTTGGCTCAAATTTTCCTTTCTTGTCTTGGTCTTGCTGAGTACATTGATTTTCCTTGAGGACAAGATCACCCACCTAAAACTGTTGAGGGTGAACCTTCTTGTTGTAGTGATGATTGAGGCAGTTCTGGTATGCTTATAGGTGATCATAGGCTTTGATTCTTCTTTCATAAAGTAACTCCAGCTGTGCAAGTTGTGCAACATGAGCATCCTCCTCACTGATAAGATTTTTTAGGGAAATTCTCAATGATGGGATCTCAACTTCAATTGGCAAGATGGCTTCGGCACTATAGACTAAAAAATAGGGAGTGGCCCCTATAGGGGTGTGGATGGAGGTGCGATATGCCTAGACGGTGGGATGAATATGGAGGTGCCAATCTTGACTGGTCTTATTCACAACTTTTGTGAGGATGTGGATGAGGGTCTTCTTGGTTGCTTCTGCCTGACCATTACCCTGGGATAATAAGGCGTTGACCAACGACACTAGATGTGAAAGGTATCACAGAGGTGTTTCATGGCTTGGTTTTTGAAGGGTTTTCCATTATCAGAAAGGATGGTGGATGGGATACCATATCTGTAGAGAATATGGTAAAGGATGAACTTTGAGATCTGAATACCGGTGATTTGTGAGAGTGGCATTACTTCCACACACTTAGCGAAGTATTTAGTGGCAATGATTATGAATGTATGGCCATCGGATGATGATGGGTAAAACTTGTCAATCAAGTCGCAATCCCATTGAGAGAAGGGCCATGGTGCTAGGAGGGATTGAAGATCCTGTGCTGGAGTGTGAATCAAATCTGCATGTTGTTGGCATGGAAGGCACTTCCTCACAAATTCACAAACATCATGCTCTACTGTAGGCCAATAATATCTAGCTTGGAGAATCCTTTTGGCCAGGGCCATATCATTTGAGTGAGCTCCACAAACACCACTATGTACCTCTATTAGTTTCGTGCGGGCTTCAGTCTCATTTAGACACCTAAGGAGGATCCCATCATACCTATGACGATAAAGTGTATCACCGATGATAATGTAATGGGCCAAAAGTTGAATAAAGGATTTTTGTTGGTTCTATGTGAGGTCTGGGGGCGAGATATTATCATGGAGATAGGTATATATGTCCTAGTACCAGGGGGAGGCGAGACCTATGATATTGCACACCATATCACTCTCAAGAATATCATACGCTGGGATTAAAAGTTGTTCAACAAGGAATTCACATTCCGTCTGATCTTTAGGCATGTCAATTAGAGAACCGATAGTGGCCATTGCATTTGCTGCTTTATTCTGTACCCTAGGAATTTGGTAAAATTGTATGAAGGTGAAATATTTCTTGAAATCATCCACCATGTGTTTATAGGGTAACAAATTATCATCCTTTGTTAGGAATTCATCATTAACTTGCTTGATGACTAATAATGAATCACCAAAGACTTTTAAGTGAGTTATATGCCACTGTTTTGCAATTCGGAGGCCGGTGAGGAGGGCTTCGTACTCTGCAATGTTGTTGGTACACGGGAATGCTATCCTGAATGATTTTGGAATGTAGTCACCTTGAGGGGTAATTAATAAAATCCATGCGGCTGATCCGTTATGAGTGTATGATCCATCAAAATATAGTGTCCAAGCTGGTGCTTCTGTAACTGTGTAAACTTCTTCGTCTGGAAATTCAAGGTCAAGAAGTGCCTCGGGGAGGTTTTCACTAGATGACTGCTTTTTATTTTTCTTATTCTTATTTTTTTGACTGGAGTGTTCAAACTCCCCCAAGCCCATGAGGTTGACATATGTATCCACAAACATATTGAAAGGTGTGCTATTTCGTAGGTCCCAATCAATAAGCTCAGGATGGTGAAGGGATATGCTAATGGTACAAACAGATAGGCATTCGAACATGGATGATAGGTCGGTGTGATTGATGCCATCGTATGCACGTATGATGTATTCCTCCTCAGGTATGTCTTCCAATGAACTATCATCCACATCAACACTATTGGAGGTATTAGACGATGTTGCAGGGCCTTTCTACTTTTTATCATATGTGATGCCTATGTTCTTTGGCAGCTTTGATGTATCAATAGGTTGCAACCGCCACTGTTCTTCTTTTCCTAGGCCCCTGCCTTGATAATTATACTTGTCTGCAAACTTGGCTGACCAAGGATATGCTTCCTAAAAGTATTCTTTTAGAGGAGGATCTAGTTGGGATTCTTCTCGGTAGACCCATTGGCTTATATCCTCTTCTGGTGCATCTATCTTGATACTAGGGAACCTGAAAGTGGTGGTAGGGATGTTTTTACCACTGAAAGTGATGGTCTTGTCTTTCTTTGGAGTAGCATGTGAAGGTTGACCTTACTCGTGTGGTGACAGTGGCATGGTGGCGACATTGAGAGCAGTTTACATTTCGTATTCACCACACCCTTTGTCAATGATCTGGACTTTTCTGACTGTAGGATCGGTGGTGGAAGATGGAGTGGTTGTCGTGGTGGAGGGTGGACTAGCGGATGATGACTGAGATGCCTCCATTTTGACCCTAGGACAATAATGTAAATGGGGAAATGACGCTTCTAAAGCACGGCAGTATTCAAATGGTTGGGGTTAGCATAGATGGTGACCTCTTGTCTGTTAACCAAGAATTTTAGACATTGATGGTACACAGAGGCGACAACTTGCATAGCATGGAGCCATGGGCGACCAAGGAGGAGATTATATGGCAAGTCCAGATCAAGGACATGACAGGTAGTGTACTAAACCATAGGTCCCACTTGGATAGGAAGATTGATAATTCCCTCTGAATTCCTTTCTGCATTATCATAGACCTTGATCGTGATGATATGATTACTTAAATCTGCTTGAGTATACCCCACCTATTTTATGAATTTTAGAGTACACAGATTGAGGGCAGAGCCATTATCTGCCAAGACCCTTTCTATTTTATGACGGGCAACCACGACTTCGATATGAAAGGGGCAATTATGATTGACATCGATGTTTGGCATGTCATTTTGGCTAAAGTGCAGCTGATAAGATAAAGCCATGTGTCCTACCAAACCTTGGAATCGTGTAGGATCAATGTCATTAGGTACATGGGTTTCCTGTAGGGCTCTGTTGAGGATTTCTTGATGTATAGGAGAAGACTTAGGAAAATCTAAAATGGAGATATGAGTAGGGGTCTTTCCTAAGTAATGAAGGATGTACTGAGAGCTTACAGGAGTTGATTGGGCGGGTGCGGAGGCCACAAGGACAGTGATACAGGCTCATCGTGTAGTAACAACACACTGAGGGTCTTTGGCTTTGACATGTATCATAGATACACAAGGTTCTACCTGCTCAATGTAATTAATAACACCCTCGTAATTGAGGGGTACATTCTTATAGCTTACCTTATTTGTGCTGTTGTCTTGGGGATTGCTACTGGAGGTGCTTGGGCCTTGATTATGGTTTGGAAAGGAATTTTGATATATTTGTAATTGAGCATTGGACGACGAAGCCTGACTGGTGTCAGCTTTGATATCTCCTCGATCAATAAGATCTTGGACATAGTTTTTGAGACCTTGACACTTATTCAGAGTGTGTCCTTTGATTTTATGGAACTCACAATATTCATTTTCCCTGAACCATGTAGGTTTAGGTTTGGATTCGTCAAGTGGCTTGGTGACAGGATACGTGATTGGATAATTGATCTGTAACAACTTATTGAAGATGATGCTTAGGGGTTCTCCTAATTGAGTATACTAGCATTTAGTTTTCCCCTAGCTATTTTGATTTGACTGTTGAGGAGGACGAGGTGTCCCCTGTGGTACAGATATGGAGTTAGGTACAGATGGTTGTTGTTTCTGGGATGTATTAGCGACTTGGACGTGTTTATTATCAGTCACGCCGTCATTCACTACGTTCTTGTTCTTGTTCCAAAAGCGTGGCTTATCTCCAAATGACCTTTCTTTATCATGGCTATGTATTTTGATGTGTCCTTTGGCAACAAGGGAATGTTCAAGGATAGGTCCCTTTACCAATATCTCCGTGAAAGTGGTGACACAATGCAACCTAAAGTTATGAGCCATGTCGGGATGAGAGTTCTCCACAAAGAGAGTGGCCATGTCCTCTTTTAGAGGGGTTTTCATTTGACTTGCTAGCCCACGCCACCTTTGAAGGTTGCTAGCAAAGGTTTCACCCTCACATTGTTTCTCTTTGAGGAGATCTAAGGTGTTAGTGTCCTCCAAATTGAAGGAAAAGTAGGAGACAAATTTTTCTGACAGGTTCGCGAAAGATTTTATGGACCCACGTTCAAGACTCATGAACCACTCTAGGGTATTTCTTGTCAGACTTTGTGGGAACATGCGCAAGAGATAGTTGTCATTGTGCATAAATTCTTGACACTCGAAGTAAAACTCCTGTAAGTGGGACTTGGGATCCTTGTTCCCCCTATATCTGTCAAATTTTGGTATTTCAAAATGTTTCGGGAAGGGGATCAATTAGATGGAGGGATCGAATGGATATGGGCATATGTCCTCGAATTTGAATGATTGTTTTCCAGTCCCCACCTAAAGATCTTTCAAAGCGGCTTTAATTTCTAGCAAATCTGAGTTGACTGGTGGTGGGTTGGACAGATATAAATGGTAGGACGATAAAGGATCCTACTGAGAGAGCATCAAATTGTTGAGGTATGGGTTTTGATGGTGGGGTGATGACATCCCTTGTTGGTATGCTGGGGAATTTTGTTGATACATGGGTTGTTTTTGTGAGGTATAGTACAAATTCATTTGATAAAAATGTGAGGTAGGCTGCTGAGGAGCTTGGATGTGATGTTGCGGATTGGCCTACTGGTATTGAAGGTGTTGCAACCACTGTTGTGAGGCTGCATAAGGTGGTTGTTGTTGGGACTATTGTTGGTTATGATAATAATGATGTTGTGGCGGTTGTTGATGCAATGTGAGATGTTGCGTGGGCCGAGATGGGATGTTGTATTGTGTTTGGGCTCATGGATGTAGGATGGATGCGAGGAACGGAGATATGATTTGAGTGGGAGGTTGGGATGGATTGATTTGCGGTTGGTACGGTGGTTGTTGTGAAGAGAATGGAGGGTTATATGGTGGTGGTTGCTATTAGGGTGGCTGAGATAACATAGGGGTGTTTTGCATAGGAGGTTGTTGGGTACCAAATGGAACATTTGGTTGGGATGTACCCTATGGCAATAACGGAGGCAGTAAGTTAGATTGGGGAGGTTACAAAGATGTATATGAAGGCGATGGTAGGTTTATGGCCCCAGAAGGAGGAGGAAATGTAGTAAAAGGACTGACCCTAGTGTTGATAGGGGGTGGATTTGAAAGGGGCAGTGTCGTTAGCATTAATGGTTGTGGTTGTAGAAATTTTTTTGGCATGCCAAAGGAAAAAGGATCATTGGGATCAGCTGTTTGAGGAGCCCCTATGACTGAGATTGCAAGATGTGGGGGATTGCTAATGGGGTATAGAACGACGTTGTCGAACTCGGGTTGATACCAACCTTCTACTGGAGGAACATTGGGGATGTATGAACTACCTGGTGCGTTTTGTGAACCTTGGGGCATGTTAGACGTGGAACCACTATATTTAGATAAGTCAACTCCTGGTGGAAGTTTGACACCTTTTTCAATTAAGTGGGCCAAGATTTCTTCCCCATGTTTTTGGAGAAGACAATCCGTCATTTGCACATTTAGGGTTACTAAAGTGTTCCTCAAATGTAAGCTCGGGTTGGTTGACCATGTTCTCATCCCCAGGTGGCGATGTGTTTTGACCATCACTATTGGATTGTGATGATGTACCATTATGTGGATCTTGAGGGATGTTTGCATCGTTATGGGGATCTTGAGAGGCATTAGTTGCGCTATTCGGATCTTGAGGGATGTTTGGTTGGGATTGTTGTTCAGCCATTTTCCTTGTTTATGATCGGGTCTGAACGGGCATGCAACATAATATGATGGAATAAGATGTTAGGATGACCTTGGTGATGAAAGGATTGATTTGATTTTATGATTGATTAGCCGACAAGGATGTGGCTTGATAGGATTAATTTGATTCGATGATTGATTAGCCAACGAGGATGTGGCTTGATATGATTGATCTGATTCGACCAAAGTGGATTTTGTTTGACCGGTAGATAATGAGTCAATCTGAATTGGATGATATAACGATTCGATTTGGATTGATGATTGATTAGGATGAATGATAGTGATCAGAATCTAAAACCAAGTTCAAGAGTGATCCTTGGTAATGCTAGGTGTTGATTAATCAATTAAAGGGGGGATGTATGATAACGACACCGAATCCAACTTGAGATAGAAGTGGACTGATTGGTTCAACAAGGATGACCGACTTAGGATGGATGGCAATCCGAAGATGGTTTTGATGGATTACAATTAGAGATGAACACCTAGGTCAATTTGGATAACCGCTCTAATGAGGTTTCAATGGGATACCGATGGTCCAAAATGTGGAAATGATAATCAGAATGTGGGTTTGAAATGGGTAAATGAGGACTCTAAATGGGTGAACAGATGCACGAGCTGAGGGGATGAACATTTAGGATGGCGAACAGATTCCCAAAACAGGTGCACGGATGTTCGAAATGGGGAAACAAGTGATCGAAACGGTGAAATCAAGGTCCTGAATGACAAAGCAGATGAAAAAGTTGATCAGTCAAGGGTCAGGTCCACCCAAGGAACAAAAGATGGTCAAATTTGGTCAAAATAGGCCTGAAAGAGGTGGGTCAAAGATTAGGTCCACCCCTGGATGGGTCAGGTCCGCCCAAGGAGAAAAAGTTGGTCAAATTTGGTCAAAATAGGCCTAAAAGGGGTGGGTCAATAGGTCAGGTCCACCCCCGGATGGGTTAGGTCCACCCAAGGAGCAAAAATTGGTCAAAATTGGTCAAAATTGGCCTAAAAGGGGTGGGTCAACAGGTCAAGTCCGCCCCTAGATGGGTCAGGTCCACCCAAGGAGCAAAAGTTGGTAAAATTTTGTTAAAACAGGCTTCAAAGGACTAGTTTATAGGTTAGATCTACCCCTAGATGGGTCAGGTCTGCCCAAGGAGCAAAATTTTTTACAGAGGAGGGAAAATCTGGCTGTGCAGAGGTCAGGTCCAATTTTTTGTCAGGGAAAATTTGGCTGTCTATTAAGAAAAATATGGTTGTTTGTAGGTTTAACTTGACTTTTGACCAAAAAAACTAAGGCAAATGACTCAAAACACATCAATCATCAATCAAAAGGATATGGCTGAGTGAAATAAATCAGACAATCACTGGTTTCGCACAAAGAAGGCAATTCAGATAGCATAAGCCTAGGTCTAGTAGAAAGGGTATGGTTGAAAAAGTCTTCTAATCTAGGATGAACATGGTTACTAGGGAGTCCCCGATATACACCCGGTACGTGAGACCCAAATCATGAACACCAACCCGTTACAAGCATGAGTCAGGAACCTTAAAGGCTCAAACCAATTCCTCACATCATCATGATGTTTTGCCAATTAAAATGTGGTTGGATTGAGGTACAAATTTCGCTCTCCCCTCTTTATATACCCTGTCGGTATGCATGGTTGGAATCATCCCTTGGGGTGATGAAATCCCCAAGTAGGTCCTGCTAAGAAAAATAAAAGAGGTGGACTTAAAGGATGTGGTAAGCTATGATTTCTTGTCACCCAGGATTGTCGAATGGCACAAGGGGATTGGATACGTCAAATAGCTCACCCAAAAACATGACAAAAAAGGTTGATTGACACCTCCTAGTTAAATTATGTTCCTAAATTAGGGGTTAAAAACCCTTAGAATAGCCAAAAAGATTGCTAAAAAGTGAAATTTTACCTTCTAGAAGAAAATGTCTAGGGAAAATCCAGCTGAGTAAAGGTTAGGTCCGACTGTTTACAGGTCAAATCCGGCTGTCTGCCAGGGAAAATCTGGCTTTCTGTGAGGAAAAATCCAACAATCTGTGAGGAAAAATCCAGCTATATGTGAGGGAAAATCTGGCTATCTATGAGGGAAAATCTGGCAGTCTGTGAAGAACTTGCCCAAAACACTTTTTAGAGACTGTGGAGGGTAGGTCCGCCTATCTGTCAAGTCAGGTCCACCCCTATAGGTTGGGTCCACCCCAGGAAGGTTAAATCCGCCCCTCTATAGGCCGAGTTCGCCCCTCTGTAACCTGTACCTGCAAAAAGTCAAAAAATAGCAAACATGAAAGCAAGAGACTCATTTGTGGGTCCCACCGGGTGTGCTAGAAATGTGATAGGAAAAATTTAAGTGTTAGAACATGAGCAACAAACAAAGGAAAGCAAATAACACTAAAAACACTCCACACCTCAAGATTAGCCTAATTGGATTCAATACAAAATAAAATGGAACTTTTTACCTTGTGTTGAATCGATCCTTTGGTTGGCCCTTCGATCTTTAGTGTTGTATGCTCCTTGAATGGAAAAAGATGCAAGCTATAAGGTGGAATGAGGATGGAAAATGAGTGAAAAGTGGATGCAAGCATGAAAAATGGCTAAGTATGGCTTAAGAATTTTTTTTGCAAGAGTTTGGCTACTATCAATGATCTCCCTCAAAATGAGAGAAAAGAGGGGGTATTTATAGAGATTTTTGGGGGAAATGGATGGTCAAGATTGAGCCACCAAGATCAAGATGTAGGGCTAAGGTAAGTTGAGAACTCACAATCCCTCACATCTTGACATGTGGTATGTGAAGTGGTTCAAAAAAGGTGATGTGGACATGAGGTGGAGAGAGAGTACATGACATGGAGGTGGTACATAGTACCTTGGGATTGGACAAGATCTCTTCATAAAGGAGGTCCTTGTCCCCATGTGGGTGAAAGGACATGTAAGGAATTAAAAATTCCTCAAATATTCTCATGGGGATGAGAGAAGGAATTTTTAAATGCATTGGGGGATTAAATGTGAATTAAAAATTCACATAGGGAATGGAGTGCCTTATTCAAAAAGAGAAAGATTTTAATGAAGTTGACTAAGGATACATTCCATAAATGATATGGGGATTAGGGATGACCTAATTAAGTGATTAAGGTTGTCCAAATACTTGATTAGACCAATTAATGACACATTAGAGGCAAGTGGGAAATTATGGAGGATGGGACCCTAATGATGATTAGGGGTGAGCACATCTTAATCGTAAATTAATTATGACTAAGAAAGAGGGTTAAATTGCTAAGAGCGATTAGAGACCAACTTGCAAAAGTTGGAGGATGTGACAATGAGAGAGAAATTAAGGAATTTAAAAATAAATTTAAAATTCTAAAAGATAATATGACTAAATTAAATAAAGTGATGCATTTATTTAATTTAGAGAGGAAAGAGGGGAAAAGTATTTATTAAATTAAATACTTTGGAAAACCTTATGTAAGATACAAAATATTAATTAAATGAATGATTTAATTAATACCGGCAAAGAGGACGATTTAAATGAGCAAAGGGATGATTAAGGAGACGACTTTGACCATATGGAAGTGGTCAAACTTGGATGTCTACAATAATATTAGAGTTTTTCATATAAAGTATAGAGCTCTTCTAAAAGATATCTAGAAAGTTCAATATGTCATTCACCAATTTCATGAACATGAAAAAGTTCTAGAATGGCCTTAGACTTGATTCCAAACTCCATGTTTTTTAGAGGGATGTGCGACAAGATCTAGGAAATTTGACTCTCTCTCTCTCTCTCTCTCTCCCTATGATGGATCTAATAGGTGCATGACTAATGTGTGGGTACAAATATTAAGATGTACATATCTCTCAAACCTAATGATGTAGGATAGGGAAAATATTTTTTCTTCCTTGCATTTGGAGGATATTGCACACGAGTAGTGCTACCATAGGTTGGTCATGGATCCATCACCTCATATGATGAATTCTAAAAATTAATAATTGAGAGGTTTAACCAGAAGGATGTTGAAGTTTACTTCAAATATATGACTCAACTTAAGAAATTTGGTTTAGTGGAGAATTATGTAACAAATTTTTAGTCTTTTTGTAATAGTGCTAGAAATCAAAAGAGAAGGTTGATAACTCTCTTCATCAAAGGGTTATTTGAATCTCCCAAGGGATTAGTCAAATATTTCACACCACCTATCCTACAAGAGGAAATCAAGTAGGCTTTGAAACTAGAGACTTCCCTACTAAAGAATAAGTTTTAAACTGGAATAATTTTATTCTAAAGGATCTTTATCATAAAAATGCATAGTAGATCAAGAGTTTCCCATCAAGGCTGGACATTAAGGCAATGAATGAGATAATAAAGAAGAAGTTATTATTTAGTTGCAAGGAGCTTTATATAAGAGTGTTCCAAGATCTTATGGATTGAATGCATGTTCCTCAACCCTAAGCCCTATACCCTATACACTTAACCATGTACTCTCATCCCTAAACACTATCCCTCAACCCTCAACCCTATACTTAAACTCTAAACCCTACACCCTCAAACTCAACCTTATACCTTATACCCTTATACACTATACCCTATACTCTATACCCTCAACCCATACCCTAAACCTAATACCCTCAACCTTATACCCTAGATCCTATACCCTAAAACCTCAACCCTAAATAGATACCTTATACCCTCAACCATAAACCCAATACCCTCAACCTTACACCCAATAATATCTATACCATATACACTTAACCCTATACCCTCAAACCTAAACACTATTCCTCAACACTATACCCTCAACCCTCAAACCTCAACCCTATACCTTATACCCTCATCTATAAACCCTATACCCTAAACCTTATACCTAACATCATCAACCCTAAATCCTAAACTATGAACATCCAAACTAGACCATGAACAAGGTGGATGTTGTGAAAAGTGGTAAACCAAGCATGCAAAGAGTAACATACAAGAGAAAAGTTCACTAGGATTTTTGTTTGTTGAAGAAAGCAACCAGGGAACTTTGAGGAAGAAATGTGTTAATAAAATTCTAGACTTAAATGGCAACTTGATGATCATATTCAGCTGCAAGAGGGTTTATCTACATAAAAAAAGGGAAGGTTGCACATGTAAGAGAGGATGTCTCAAGAATGGAAAAAATAGAAATGAATACAATCCTATAGATAAAGTATGAAGGTCAAAAGAATATACCTCCCATTCAAGATAACAACAACCACTATGCTTATGAAAAGAGTAATTATTGCTCATTTGATAATTCATATGCTACTGAATGCCCTCTTTTGATAGTGAGCAAGATCTTGAAAGGTGTGAATCTCTTTTTCCTTCCAAAGAATGCAAAAATTTAAGTCCAAGTTTATTTAAGATCCACTTAAGGCTAGTTGTTTTGCACACTAAACAAAAAAAATTGGCCCCATGTGATCCCAATAAAACATTCTCTGATAACAACATCACATATCACTATGAACATTCATCGCATCCTTTAGAGTGTAGATATTGTGATCCACATATTTGCAATAAGAATGCATCATTAGAGAGAGAGGAGTAAGAAGAGATGGAGGGAGAGGTAGAAGTAGAGGGAGTGAAAGACTTAGGGAAAGAGGAGAGAGAGGGGAAGAGAGATGAGACACCTATAGGGGGAGAGAGAGGTGAGATGGATGTTTAAGGAGGGAGGGGTCCATATAGAGAGGGGGAGAGGAAGAAAGGGAGGGGACATCCTAAAGAGGGGAGGAAGAAGAGGAGAGACAAAAGAAAAAAGAGAGAGAGGATTAACAAGGGATGGAGGGAGAGGTAGACATGGAGGGAGTGAGAGACCTAGGAAAGGATGAGATAGAGAGATGTTGACCTAGAGAGAGGAGGGAGAGAGAAGAGGAGAGAGAGAACAAAGAGAAAGAGAGGGATAAGGAGGGATGGAGAGGTAGACAAGGAGTGACTATGAGACCTAGAGAGGGGAGAGGTAGAGAGGTGAGGGGGAGAGAATAAAATGATAGAGAGAAGTTTACAGAGAGGGAAAGAGGGGTAAGGAGTGAGGGAGAGAAGTGGAGAGGGAGGGAAATAACCAGAGATGGGAAATATATAGAGGTGAGAGAACTACAACCTGAAGAGAGGGGTGAGAGACAAAGGGGGAGAGATAGAGGTGAGAGAGATAGAGGGGGATAGAGGTTGGTAATGAGATAAGGAGGGAGAGGTAGAGAGATAAAGAGGGAAGGAGAGAGAGACCTAGAGATGGGGACAAAGAGGGTTGGAGGGATAGGTAGTGATCAAGGGAATGGAGAGAGATGCGAGAGAAACAATAGCAGAGGGAGAGAGAATAAGACAAAATTAGGGAGGTAGGGATAGAGATGGGGATAAGGAGGGAAGACAAGGTAGAGAGGGAGAGAGGGTGGGAGAGACCTAGAGAGGGGAGAGAGAGGTAGGAGAGAGAAGAGAGGGAGCTCGAGAAAGGGAAGTATCGATAGAGAGGGAAGGAGGCATAGAGGGTAAGAAAGGTAATTTAACATCAAATATCCATCATAAATTATAAACCCTAAACTCTAAGCCTTAATCAAAATGGGGGAGAGAGAGAGAAAGAGAAAGAGAATTTGGCTCTAGCATTCTAAAAATGCATTTCATTTAGATAGCACCAAATTTGGCGCTCACCAAATTATTTACATTGGAAAAACCAACCCTTTGGGTTGGTTTTCCTTAGGCGTCCAACCCAAAGGGTTGGACGACCATTTCATGCCAAAGATGTGTCTTTTTGAAAGGGTAAAAAAATTCACATATTTTTGGCCATGCTCTCCATTAGGTTTGCACATGTTTCAATACAAATTTATTCAAATACCACAATGACATTAATCTTTCTCGTAGCTATCTAACTAGATATAATTTTTTCACATTTTGATTATGTTAAGGTTTTCATCTTTAATTTCTTTTGTTAAAGTATGTCTATTTTTTGTCAAAAACCAACATGTGGTATTTTGGGTATAGCTTTTTGCTCGTTGATCAAATTTTGAAATAAAAATTACATTTTGAAAAACTAAACCCTATTTTACATGTATTGAAAAAATACAATTTATTTTCGATTAGTTTTCAAAAAGTTTAAGGGGGGCCACACTCAAATTTCTATTTTTCAGGATGTGTCCACTTCAAAAATTAGTAAAAAATCATATATTCATTAAAAAAATAGCCAAAAAATATGGCATAAACTACATGATGTTAGCTAATTTCTTATTGAAGCAAATTTTGAAATTCTTAAAACAAATTGACATTTTACAAAGAGCACACTAGACACTATGTTATGTCTTTTGGAAAAAAATAGGACCACTTTGTGTGCTCCCCCTTTTTGAAACCCTTAATGTTCACCATTTAAAAAAAAATACTAGTTTAGAAAGTAGATTCAGAGCACTATAACTCTTGTTCTTGTTACATCTTCAAATTTGAACATAACTATCTTCATTTTCTCATCGAATATCAAACTTTGTTGATTTCAAGAAAAAAGTGGCATCTTAAAATTCCCTTTTTGTATCACATCTTGGTGCACTTACCTTGAGATAACACTAAAATGGTGTTCCACATGAACCAATAGTTATATTAGTTCAAAAGCATATTAACTTGTCTATTATATTTAAAAGAAAAATATTATAAAATCACACCTCAATTTTCAAAAATACTTAAACCTACATAAAAAATTATGGATGATGTTATGTGATAAAAGCCATCCACCAAGGTTCAAACCTTTGAAGGCATGTTTGGACTAAGTTTAGCACTTGGATGACAACTTTGACAAACATGACCCCCTTGCACGTGGTTGCTTAGCAAAATGACAACTTTTGGTTTAGATGTATGCTTACTCATCTTGTTACGCCGAAAGGCATTATATAGTGAAAGCATTCATGGAATATTCTCCGTAAAGTTTTTGAAGCTGCATTGAAAATGACAGGCAGGTGGAAGTCGTGCTGCTTTTGCTCCCGTTAATTCAAAAAAATTCAAATAAAATATATACATTTACATATGAAAAACTGGAAATATTAAATTTATTTACTTATCTACTGAGTAACCTGTATGAGAATATAGGCCTTATTTCTGATGCTCTCATATTTTAACGGGAAGATAAGATGTGCGATAGTTATAAAAAACTGTCATTCATAAGAATACATGCACCAGGAAAAAATATCTACAGTCATGCATTAGCAAATCTATTGGTGGATTGAGCTAAGGGTTGCAAATGATGGAGTTGGAGTAATAGCACCATTGGATTTTATGGGTTTTGATTGTTTTTCGACAAAAATAGTGGAAAATTTCACTAGGTACAAGAAATTCGAAGGGTTTTGCAGAATCTGCGTTGAATGTATGATTTTTGCTACAATTTTGCATTCTTTTTATTTGGATTTATATGGAGAATTAGGGGTTTGGGGTCTTCTTTTGTGATGGACACAGATGGGGTTTGAGGGTATTGCGAGAGAAGACATTTTCTTATATGGTATTTAGGTAAATTTCATGAAACTGGTAAAAATTTAAGAGGCTTTTGGTACATTGACAAAATAGGAAGTCTTTCGAGTTGCAATTGGGTTTTTTAACTTGTGATTCATGGTGGTAGATTGTTTATTATACTATGGTAGATGTCAAGAGGGAAAGAATTTAAAGGTGTGTAGCAATAGGAGGAATTGAAAGTTTCTATGTTTTTTGTAGGTAGAATTTGTTTTCCTATTATTCATGTTAAAATTGGGGGAATTCTTTAAGGTTTGTAGGTTTTTGTGGGAGAATTTGTTTTCCTGTTATTTATTTACATAATTGGAAGAATTTGAAGATTTAAATGTTTTTCTATTATTTATTTTAAAAATTAGGAGAATTCAAAGGTTTCTTGGGAAAAATCCGTTTTACATTTCTTTCTCCAATAACATCAAGCTCGTTGATTTTGGCCAATGCTGCATCTTGCATGCCTTTACCACATTTCTTCTTCCTTATTTCCTTAAAGATTGATCAACAAACTATCTTTTTTTCTATAAGCCCTATTTTCTTAGACTTGAGTGGAAATGAAATGCAGGGGAGAGGATGAGCAGAGTAGTTGGAACTTTGTATTATGTGGCATCAGAAAGATTACAGTGAGGTGGATGTGTGGAGTGCATGATATCTCAAGCTCAAGAACACACTTGTAGGCCACAAAGGCTATGTGAACATCGTCATTGTCTCTCGTGATGGCTCACTCTGCGTCAACAGCGGGAAGCATGGGGTCACAATGCTCTGGGACCTTGCCGAAGGCAAGAGGCTTTATTCGATCGATGCCGAGGTCATCATCCATGCCCTCTGCTTCAATCCCAATAGGTATTGGCTCTATGCTGCCACATACTAGTACGTCAATAATTGGGATCTCGAGAGTAAGAGCATTGTTGCCAATCTAAGTCCCGATTTCATGCCCACCAAGAAATGCCAGGTCGATAGTTGATTAATAATTAGTTTATCTATTTTTATTTCATTCGAACTAACATATGTATGCAACCTCAAATTCTTGCACTGATCAAAGTATCAAAGTTATTCCTGAAAACTGTACAGGTAATTTGGCTTTAATGGTTTTATGCATTGTTTTGTTTGAATAGTGGCAGATGTGATGTTATGGAGGCGAAGTAATGTATCGATAGGCATCCTTGAAGGCACAGTGGCAACCTGGATATTGTTTGAGCAATCAAGATACACTTTCTTGTCACTTGCTGCCAACGTGCTTTTTCTTTTCGTAACAATCCTTTTTGTTTGGGAAACAACAACAACTCTCATAGGCAGGTGAAAATTTATACCAAAATCCTTATACTCTAATGATTTTCTACCATTAATTGAGGAAATGAGGCTTTGTTTAAGAATATAATATGATATGAATATTTTTTAGTTGTAAAGATAATTTTAAGATGGTATTTTCTTAGGTGTATGGAATTGGGGAAAAAATATCTTTATAAAAAAGAGATTTCTTTAAGATGTTTCTGTTATAAAAGAAATGAGAAAAAATTTAGCAAGCAAACATATTTATCTGCAATAGATTATTTGATTAATTTAATGGCATGAATTTAATTTGATTGAAGACCTGTGATGACCAAATAAGTTTTATTTATATGTTCAAGAAGGATGTAGTGGAAGAATGGAAAAGTAAAAAATATTTGTAATCCTGCATATGGTCTAGGTCACTGTTGCCCATCTATATCTCATGTATCGATAATCGTTAATTTTCTTCTACCAAATATCAAAGGTTGAGGAGATCCATGATACTAGAAATTGTTTGGTATCAAAATAGGGCTTATCTGTGATTACGGGATATTTGGTACTCGACAAAAATTGATTCTTATTCTACTCAATTCTTACCTGTGTTTTATAACATTTTTTTAATAGCTAGAAGTTAATTGGACTATCCAAATTTTCTTGACCTTGTTGACTTATGGGTTATGTAGTGTTGCATCCCATGCTTTTCTTAATTTCTCTTCAATTCCAAACCAAATAAAGCTTGATAGAAATTAAGTCAATGAAAGATAACCTCTTTCTTCCATTAATATTTTATTTTCATAATTTTGAACCAATCAATTATCTTAAGAGTATTTTATATTATTCATGATTTTGTTTTGTTGTTTAATTTCGGAACACAATTCTATATTGATATTTTTTTGACTGAAAACTAAAGATTGAGGGGTATCCATTTTATCAAAGTCATCCAGGACATCAACCTATCCTCATCCCTTATATCATATCTTCAAACATTTGAATCTTGATGAATGACATAATCATAAAACATATTATCACCCTAACGAATTGTACTAAACCAATTGAACACAACCCTTTGATGAACAATTAATTATGTTCAATTTGATTTTTTATTGATAATCTCATTTTCTCCCTTATGAACTTGGGAAAGGGTTTCTATCCTCTGTTATTAAGTTTTAAAGGCTTGAAGACCAAAGAGGAATGTTTTTGCAAGATCAGGATTAAAAAAATTGTTTAAACTAAATAAACAACTGTTATATCTTCAATAAAAGTGTATCATAGCTTGTAATGAGAAAAGCTTTATCAATCAGGTTTGGCTGCTCCCTCAATGACTGCCCATTTTTAAGCAATAGTAAAAATGGTCAACTGTTGTTTGGACAACCCAACTTTTAAAATTGTGAAAATTTTTGCATCGTCTATAGCCTCCAAGTTTTTAATTCACAAACTTATTTTGAAGCAAACTGATTTCTTTTGAAAAAAAATTGATGGTCGAATTTGGTGCTATTTTGAGTAGTCACAACATTTATGTAATGCTCCAATAATCCAATTTACTAACTATCTTCAATTGTATAGGTCACCACCTCCATTGTCTAAATTAGAATTATCAGAAGAATTGGTGAATGAAACAACCAGTTCAATAAGGGAATAGGTCAACTTTCTATTTAGAGTTGCAAATGATATTTCTCTTGGGAAAGATCCCAAACTCTTCTTCAAGGTGATTATAAACGAAAACTTCCCGTGTGCATGCATTTCTTTTCCTTGCAAATAATTTTTTTTTAATGGTTTCTTATTATCTGTCTCAGGTGGCTGCTTACTTGTGGCTTATCTCAGCCATTGGAGGTTGGTTTGATTTCCTTACACTTGGGTATACAACTAAGTACCATATTCTATTGAGAGATTTTATAAATGAGATTATTTTTTCAGAACATGCAGATTGTTTGCTTGTGGATCAGTTCCCAAAATGACTGGCTGGCTGTTTATGCCGAACCTATTTTCTGTAAGCAAGTTTGCAAACATAGTCTTTATGCTTTACTATACAACCAAGCTAATGGATGATGGCTATGACAGGTCTTGTCACTTTCCTCATAGTTACTGTCTTATACAAGAAGTATGAAGACCATGTGGACAGATATGCAACTATTGCCCTGAAGCAACTAACAAAGCTTCACTTGAGAATCAATGAATATGTTTCATATATCATTAGTAGGATACCTAAGAAATACAAATACTTCAAGGGAAGGAAGATACTGTAGATAAGTACTTTTTTTTGCATTTGAATGAAGAGCTTGTAATGCTTGACCTGTTCATCAGGGAAGTGAAGGTGGTTTGCCCAGGAGGGTAAAGTTGAGACATTTGGATTGTTTTCTATTTGTGTGTTAATGAGGAAGCCAAGGCAATTTTTCAGATTCCTACCTTCTTGTACCGAGTTTCAAGTAATTTGGTCTTCCTTGTTGGACGCCAACATTATTTTGGACATCTTTTTAATAACATTCGAGTGGGTTACTACAAATTACAACGAAAATAGTTTTAAATTCAAATGCTAGAGCTAAAGCTAATTTGAATTATTTTGGTTGTAATATTGGGTGCTTGGAATGTCCAGTTAAATTAATCTACTTGTTTGTGGAAGGTTTCTTACCAATAATATTTGTTGAAAGTAGTTCTTTATACATCTAGGATTTTGAAAAAAAGTAGATTACTATTCATATTTAGGATTGGGGTCTAGATAAATGCACTGTTAAATTGTCCTCATATGTATATGAATGTCAATAGATGTGATATAGAACTAACATATTTTCCAAAAACCTGGCATATGATATAGTTGGAATATTACATCAGTAAAAATAAAGAATATGCCTCCTTAGCATGTTAATTTACATATAGTTTTCTATCGGCATAACCCTTGCACCCCTTCTGGTACAAATGCTAATAATATTATTCGTAAGTACATCGTCTACTTTTACTATGGGGAATATCATGTCTGCTAAATTACATAATGTGCTTAGCCACTGAAATAGAAAATCAATATAGACAAGAAATCAGTTCCATTTATTCCACAACTGCAAACAACATATATATTATGCAATCACATGCTTATAAGACTGTGAGCATTCCTTCTAAATAAGGAAACAATGTCTACAAATACAGTGCTTTATATTATAGAACCATGAGAAATTTTTTTTACCCAAATCATAAAAAAACTCAATTGCTATCACTAAGACTCTGGAAAGAGAGTATGCTATAAGTGCCATCTATGCTATATCTCTTTAAGGAATGCATCATTGGTTTGTTGGGTGAATGCCTAAAGGCCTTGAATTTTTTAAGGTTTATAAAATTGAGTGGTACGCTAGCACTTATCCCTCTCCCTTTAAGTTATTATGTCACGAGAGTGCCCCCTACTTCTTATCAGTGGTTGTAATAGTATTGTTTGTTATTGTGCGTGTTTTTTTCCTCTTTGCTTATTTATCCAAGGATGCTAATTCAATTTTTTTTTTAGGATGTTACTCTCTCCATTCAATCTATGAATTGTTGAGCAGTAAATTCAGAGACTGGAAAGTGAGATCTATAGTGTTTGTTTTAATGGTCAGTACTTATTCTCAAGTTGGATTGATCAGGGATGCTCTTTTTGTCCTTCATTTTAAAATATCTACATTTTTCCTTTAATTAACTTATTTAATTGTTTGATCTTTTAATTAACTTATTTTTTAATCTTTGCTTTATTTATTTGATTTTTTAATTTCTTTTATAATAAATATTTTCAAATCTTTGTGATTTATCTTTGATTTCTTTTTGTGATGAAATCTTTTTTATTTTGATTTTTTTGTTTCAACAAATTTTATTGATTTGATTTTTTTGTTTCATCAAATCTCTTTGTTTTTGATTTTTTTTTCATGAAATCTCTTTGTTTTGATTTTTGATTTTCATCAAATCTCTTTGTTTTGATTTTTCATCAAATTTCCAATAAATACCTCACTATAATCCATAATATTTACGCCGAAGGTGTGTCCCTATTTGAGATTTCAGAGCTCAATTTCTCAATCAGTGGTTGAAAAGCATCGAGAGGGCCTGGTTGACAGTCTGTTAAATTTCAGCCGTAGATCACCGTTTGAGGCCTTTGTAAAAAACAAAGCGAAATGTAAAGTCCACTACAATTGCTCCACTGATACGCAAGTCAGAATATGCAAACTGGACATCGTCAAAAACAAAACAAACATATGTAAACTCCAGCTTTCGGGAGTCCCTCGTCAAAAACAAAGATCAGAGTTTCTACATGTAAACTGCGGCTTTCAGGAGTCCCTCGTCAAAAAAAAAACATATATACTGTCTGCCTACCTTCATACTTCATCCACACTTCTTTTCAGAATCCCACCGTCGATATTTTCCATATCATTCCAGTTTGCAATTGAAATGGGGTGGGCAACATTACGGGTTTTGCTGACAATAATGGCGGTATCACTCTACGCAGGTATACTATTCAACTCAGATAATTTAGTGTCAGATTCCATACATTCATTCAGTAATTGTAGAATTATTTTAAGCCATTCTTTAACCACTTCAAAAGTTTTCATGTTTTTTCGTCTGCAGGAGTCGAAGGTGTGAGCTTCGACATAGAAAACTAGTGCTCTTACACTGTGTGGGCGGCAGGGACTCCATTCGGGGGAGGGAGAGACCTACAGAGGGGATAGTCATGGCGGGTGGACGTGCCCAGCGGTTCACAGGGAAGGTTTTGGGGCCACACAAGCTGCTCATTCAACAACAGCAGTCAGGGCAGATGCAACACTTGCAATATATCTAGATGCAATGCTAGCATGGAGTCCACCTTTGGCTCGAAACTTTCCACACCAAGGAGGCCGCTGCTGTGGCATATGACCGTGCCGCTTTTAAAATGAGAGGGGCCAAGGCTCTACTTAACTTTCCCCTCAATGCCACAGCCTACGCTGAGTATGTCTCAGACTGCGGTCATGTGGAGTTCAACAAGAGGCGTAGAAAGAATATTGAAATGGAAGCTCAGCAGCCACCGAGCACAGAGATTAAAAGGGATGTAAAAGATGAAGAGGAGGACGTTTTTGGGAAAATAGAAAAATTGGAGCCTCTTTCTCTGCTCCCTCTCTTCTTGTTGCCCTCCACACCATTACCCATGGTCATGTAATTTCCACTCTTCTAATTTTTTTCTTTTCTTTTTTAATGTTCAGTTATTCTTTGAACGTGTTTTCGTGGATTGTGCATGGAAGTCAGATATTACCAGATAAACCTTGCAAGAAGGTTGAAGCAATTACAACCTTGATTTTTTTTGCCACTTTTTTCTGAAGTTTCTTTGCCTTTGAAAAACACGACAGCGCAGCAATGTGATCAAACTTCAAATAATCAGGCATATTGTAGATGAATACAAAAATTTCAATGGGCCCCGCCACGTAAAGTATGCTATGTTTCGCTCCAGCTCTACTAAGACGTACATTTTTAACTTGGTTTAAATTTTTAGTAATATGAAATATTGTGTGTAGGATTTAATATGTATAACAGTTTTAAGGGAGGTGCTGCTTGGTTTCTCCACACTCAGTTTAGCTCTAAATTCCATCTATCCAAGTTTGTTATATACTTCATAATATCTAATTTCCTTATTTGGCGAGTTACCCACTTTTATTATTTGGCGGATTTGTTGTCTCTAAATTGGCACCATTACCATATTCAAACTTTTTCTTACTTTGCTTAAAAAGAAATTAAGTAAATCAATTTATCTATTTGTCTAAAATATATTCTTTCCAATTTATTTTTGATAAATTTTTTTAATTAAATTATATAGATGTGAGATGCAAAATAGTTTCACCCAAAATTTTATTTTTGTCACTTTAAAAAATCTAAAAATAACATTTTCTAAATCTAAGAGTCCATATTTTGAAATATATATTTATATATATATGATTGTTTTTTTTTAAATTCACTACAAGTAGATCATTATAATTAAACATAAGTTTAATTGAAATTTAAACTAGTATATATATCTTAAATATAATCTATATAAAGTAGGTCGATATATTATTATTATTATTATTATTATTATTATTATATTATAATGACATTATTATCATCTTATATTATATTATTATTAATTACATCGAAGACATTTCCTATTTGAAGAAAATCAAGCTAAAAGTTAAAATTGATGGTTTGGTCTATGCTAAAAGGGATGCAAGATGATTCAAGTGTTATTGTCCATTCATTTTATCATGCTCGCTTATGCATAGATTTGTTGATACACAACATTACATATAACTTCGAAATAAAATCCAACAGGCCCAACACATAGAAAGTACTACTCTTTTGCATACAACTCCAAGTCGTAAGTGGTAAAAATATTTGTTTCATAAAAGCCTTATGTTGCGTGTTCGAATACTTGAAACATCAAACTTGGAATGAAATCGAAATACCTTTAAAAACTAGTGCCAAATAATAAGTCTTTCCAAGCTACAATTTTATTTTGACTTATCCTCTTGTATATTAATTAGTCTTTGAAAAAATCAAGCCTGGATGAGGAGGCACAAGAATCAACATTACAACAAGAAGACTCAAGTTCCAATAAAGGAATCTATATCCTTCTCTCAATATCTATTTCCCTCTCCCTCTCCATATTCCCCCCCCTCTCTCTCTCTCTCTCTCTTTCTCTTTCTCTTTCTCTTTCTCTTTCTCTTTCTCTTTCTCTTTCTCTTTCTCTTTCTCTTTCTCTTTCTCTTTCTCTTTCTCTTTCTCTTTCTATACATCTCTCCCTCTCCCCCTATTGCAAACATAAGATGAGCTTGTTGGTAATGGAAATTTATTATCATCTTAATTTAGCGATTTTGTTTGTCATGTTTGGATCCCTGTAAGTGGATGCATAGTTGATTTGAGGCTATCATTTCTCCATCGAGACCTTTGTTGCACAAACATAATTTTCTAAATGGCCTTCCAATTGACCTAATGTATTGCACAAATGTATGGAAAAAATAGACAAAAAATTTCCTAATTAACATTCCACACTACTTCGGTGTACCCATTGCAAACTAAGGTGCAACTACTAGTAATATATCTCACAAAATAGTCAAAGTTATAATACCAATACTTGTAAAATATTATATGCTATAATAATCATTATTTAAATTTACTAACACAATTCACACATATCACATAATAAAATTTTACAATTTTAAATTTTCTTTTTACTATAATTAAACAACACTACTCACACTACCATTACCAATTCAAAATCATATTAGCTTTAACATTCATCATAATATAATTCAAATAAAATCATGATGTTATAAAGGAAATGTGATACCCTACATAACTAAAAGAAATGAAACATAACCATCATTATCACAATGATCTCATGCAAAATTAAACTATCCTGAACAAAATGTCCATGTCCATGCAATGCATTATAATAATAAAAAAAATTAACAATTAAACTATCCTGAACAAAAGTCCGTATCCATGCAATGCATTATATTAAGAAAAAAAAAACATAAATATATTACCTCATAGAAGTCTGTATCCATGCAATGCATTATATTAAGAAGAAAAAAAACATAAATATATTACCTCATAGATACCAATATCAAAACTCCATGAATACCAATGTCAAATCTAAACCTTTGAAGCTCAAGACAAAGGTGAGCCTCACATGTTGTGTACTTCCATAGTGGGGGACACCATCAGCCCTAGATTAGTATAAGTAGTGACTGGGTGTCTAATTGATTTTGCTCCTTATAGTATTTTAGATTTCATGGGCTACATGAAATGGTATATGGTTGAATGGGTTATATTGGTTATGAAAGGTGATGTAGATAGTCGTGGTTGATGTACATGACTCCTAGGGTGTCAATTTCAACAATGAAATTATTGTGGATTTCATTACATATTGAGAATGGTTGAAATGCCTTGCATCACAGATTCCCCTGAACAAATGGTTCTCGCTTGGGAAGACTTAGTTTTCAATTATGTGCCTTGAGCCTTATTAGGTGCCAGTAGGTTGCATTGTTGTTGTTTGGATTTGTGCATATAGCTACAGTGGGCATGGTAGACCATGTAATTCACAAATCACCTTGGGCTCTTTTTAAATTTTTTTGCAAGATATGTCTCATTCTTAAAAAACCACTTGCCTAATATACTAATCACTTTAAGTTTAACCCCAATTTATGATTAGAATTAGGGATGCATTAAGAAGAGGATATACTAATACATTATATTAGTGTGATTAAAACTTGATGTAAAAACACACATAGTTAAATCCGAAGCACTTTTACACTTGAGTTCAATGTTAAAAATAAAACATTATGAACTTTTAACACTTTCATTAATTAGATCAATGAAATAAAATTTATAAATTTATTAAACATATTTTTGAATACATATTTTTTAGTATATTTCATGATCCATATAAACACAAAACATATAATTAGGTCAAGATAGTTACCAACTTATTGTTCAAAAATAATTAATGTTAATTTTTCCTATTTTAAAACATGGTGATTGCATATATTTTTGGTGGGTTAACAGGTATTTTCTTTTAAAAAGTAAATAAAATTCAATTAATATTATACTTAGGTTATTTTGTCACTCTTAAGTTATTTTACTTACTTAAGAGTTATTTTACTTTTTACTTTAGAGCTATTTAATGATTATTTGATAGTTATTTTACTTTTTACTTTAGAGCTATTTGATGATTATTTGATTTTATTTATATCATAGGTCCCTCCACAAAGATATCTTTAGGTGTACATTACATATATTTTTTAAATATAGGTATGCTAGTTGTAATCTGTGATAAAAAGCCATGCATCAAGGTTCAAATCCTCAAAGGCATATTCAGACTACGTTTAACACTAGGTGACTATAAGGAACAAAATTGCCTTGCATGTGATTGTTTAACTGAAAAATGACTTTTGATTTAGATGTATGCTTACTCATCTTATTATAATCTATTATATAAAAAACAGAGATGTGTACATCAAGATAACCCAACTCTTTTTATAATTTCTTTTGTACAAAGAACTTGATATATTATTAAGTAACCTGCTTAATAAATAAGGGAAAGGGTATAAGAACGAGAAGAAGCGCAATTTTAATCCTTTGTACCCTCCAAACTTAATCGATTAAATCAGATAAGATTCATTAATTGTTCACGACTCTGATAAATCTCCACCCTAAGCAATAAGCAAATAATTCAAGAATTATCATATGATAAAAGCCGTTTTCTCTTAAAAATTATTTGCTCTCGGATCCTTCTTTTTCAGACACCGAGGAAGCATTCATTTTGTCTCCGAGTATGGAAGTCATATGCGACTGACAGGATTTGATTCTTTTGTGGGGTCCAATCATGTTAAAAAGTCACGAGCCAAAATGCTTTCCCAGAAGCAGAGCACCAGTATTTCTATATGGATTTCTATACTATTAAAGGTTTACCAATAACACCAACATTCTAGAATGTAGAGGTCTAATCCTCTGTCCCTTCTCGATCTTTTGAAGTCGTGGGGGTGATGGTCCACCATTCCCCAAGACGTAAGTGTCTGAAAAGCGTGTTTAGATAGATTAATTAATGAGAGATTGTGAGAGACGTCTCTCATACTAATTACTTTTTCTAGAGACGAAACTCAGTCCCTTGCGAACTGAGTTTAATTGGCGCGTAAATCCGTTGTACTTCTGTCCGGGAGTCATAATTTTTATTATTTTACTATTGAAACATAATCTAAACAAAAATCGTTTTGGACTGTAGTTTTTAACAGATCATAGATTATATGGTGTATTTTCCAAATCTCCCGCCCGCTCAATCTAATCTAGTCCTCACAATTTGTTTTTAAAAAACACTGAAAAGTGAGGCGGACAGAAGAAAGCGGGGAGCAGGAAATGCACAAAATGGAATTGTTGGAAAGGGTTTAGAAACTTGTAAGCAAATGTAACTGGCAAGTGTAAAGCCAAATTCCGCAAACCTTTACTTGCACCCACCTGCGTGTGCCAAAATGGGAGCTTTGAAACAGGGTATGGACATCAATCGAAGCGTAAAAGAATGGGGATTTTTGTCAGATGTTAATAGTTGTAACTGCCTTGGTAGACATGTATGCAAAATGTGGACGCATGGACAAGGTATGTGAACTGTTTGACAGAATGCCTTCAAAGAGATATCATCTCCCATGATTGCAGGATATTCACAAAATGGATTTGTTGATAAGTCATTAGAAATCTTCAAGCAAATGTAATTGACAAGTGTAAAGCTAAAATCCACAACCTTTTCCAGCATCTCGCTGCCTGGTATAAAATCCATCAAATCATTAAGGATAGAAGAACTTTGTTAGATGGTGGAGTTACAACTTTCTTAGTAGACGGGTATTTCAGGAATTTAAAGTTAAAAGTTTGATTTTTTTTGGAATGGTATTTTCGGAATTTTTAGTTTGGTTTAAGTCATTATGGAGGTCATAAATGGGACCTCCTCCCTAGCATGAATGCAAGTGAACAGTTTAAGCTTATAAGCATGGTAGCTTAGCAAGGGCATGAAGACCACAAATACACCATCCCAACGATTGGAACAATACAGGTCTTAACGCTTGTTTCATGGCATGAACACCATCAGTGTTTTTAACGTCGTGGTACAAGCTTATGAGCACATTGGATCAACAAAGGCCTAATGCCTACAATAACAATGGCTTAACAAAAATTTGAACCTTGGTGGCAACAACAACAATGCCACATCTTAACTATTACACTATGGGATGAACCCCAAAAATTTATATTAAGTTGAAGTTTCAATTATTTTTGAATAATTCATAAGACTAGAATTCTTTGCACATAATTCACAGATAAACACTTAGCACTATCAAAATATTAGAAATCTAATATGGATCTACAAAATATTTTCTTATTAAATAGGAGATGTCAACTAAGTAGTCTTATTAAGAAATACTAGCTAAGACATCAAGAAGACTCCAAGTCACACTGATTCTAATTAACTAAACAATCCTAGTCTAATAAATATCGATTCATAATCAAAATAGTTGAGATTACCATACAATAATAATTAACTAAATTCTCACAAGATAACCACTACATAATAGATGAGCACAATATTATAATTATTATAAATAACACAAAAAAAATGTCATTGATATATTTTGGGGTTTTGTCCATAGCTTCAAACACTTTAAGCTTCATCAAATCCACACTTCTGTTAGGAAGTCAAATTTCTTATAAGTATTCCCTCTATTATGCACATTATTTGCAACTTTATGATATTTTGAAATTCTTTTGGTGGGTGTTTAAATCCAAAGTTATACCACCATGATCGGGAAAAGTCAACAACACCCAACAATCCTCACCAAGAAGCTTTCCAAAAGAAGGATTTGACAGTTTGGGTGTTTGGAGTATGAGTGCTATGTTTTTATACATATTTTCAAAAGACATATAGGTAGATATATTACTTAGGTAAACTTTCCAAGAAAAAGAGTTTAGTTTGCCCCTTACATTAACATGTGAAAGATATTTTTAT
The DNA here is from genome assembly GCA_007258455.2 of Sequoia sempervirens. NCBI lineage: Eukaryota > Viridiplantae > Streptophyta > Pinopsida > Cupressales > Cupressaceae > Sequoia > Sequoia sempervirens. The sequence continues at coordinate 28,792 of VDFB02046183.1, read as the reverse complement.
GTTATAAATTATGATATTTATTACACTTTGAGTTAAATATGTGCAAGAGGACTTGGTATGTAGGTGAATACTATCTCTTAGCATGATAATATGTGTAGATATGAATAAGATATGGTCAAATATATTGGAATCAATTTGAATGGACTTTGGAGTGAGATGATGGATGGGGGGAAATAAACCCAACTACACACAATATTGTGTCATTTATCACTATCTAATCACATTAACCATTCCATCAAAATGGACCAAAAATAAAGGGGAATTGGTATAGGTATGTAGAGTTCACCACTATAGTAGTAATTTTTAATCTTTAGATATCATATTGGAAATTATATCATGTTAATCAAATAAGGTATTTGTAAACAATAAATAGCCTTTCTCAAGATTAATCTAGGTTAATCAAATCAAATGCATATACATCAACATAAATCAACTTAATTTAAAGTAATTGATCAAAAAAAATAGATGAAATTGACTAAGCTCTAAATTGCTATATAAAGTAAAGTGGTTGTTGTGCAACCTCTTAGTTGTTGCAGATGAATATTTAGTTGTTGTGAAAGAGGAAGTTTAGTTATTGTGCAATCCCTTATTTTAAATAAAGAGAGGTCTCAGTTGTCACACAAGGTGAAGCATAGTTACTTTTTTGTTAGCATTTTGATAGATGCAAAGGAGACTCTGCTAGGGATTTTTTTAAAGCTTAGGGGTTTCTATCCAAGAAGGTTTGATCTAACCCTTTATAGATGGAAACCCTCTAAGCTTAAGTCGTTTATTTTTCTTAAAAAATATACAATTTTAGACCAAAAAAAGGATGTTCCACAAGTGAAATATCTTAAGATATTAATGAGGTTGCCAATCTATCTCTATTAATATGCATTCACTAAACAAGCTAAACTTTATTTCCATTATGTCATACATTTCTATATTTCTAAGACAAAAATACTAAGCAAATGTAGATATATCTCTTATCTATCTATTAGAAACACATTTATAACTATTTTTAACCTTTAATTCCCCAACTATTTTCTTAACATTAATATTTTTAATTATAAATAAATTAAGACACATATATCCTTCCAGAATCCATTATTTTGATGATAAATTAGTAATTATGATATTGCTATCAGGATTCAACCATGTAGTGACGGTTGAATCCTGATAGCAATATCATAATTTGACACGCTGTGGAAAAAATACCTCCCACTTATCGATAAATTAGTAATTAGAGAGAAGCCGTTGCGTGGAATAAACGTTTTGAATAAGCTTTTCTCTCCTTTTTCATTTTACAATTTCTGTCCTCCCAAAATACAACTGTCACGCTGTCACGCGCTGAGCTTTGACATATATATTTATATACAAATCTTCTGGAAGAAGGGATCTATAACGCGCTTATTTATTTAATTAATTATATAAACATCTTGTTTCGGTTTCTTTCAGTCGCTTTGGTCTTTAAAAATGATTAAATAAATCTTATCCTACGATGTTGAAGTTTTCGAGGGCCAGACAATTTTATGGTATGAAATCATCCAACAGTATGAATACACGTACTCTACTCGCTACGTAAAAGGTAGTTGTTTTTATAATTACTGGTACACTTTCATTCATATAAATCTTCGATATTTGCCTTCCCTAAAACCCATAAAATCTGTTACGTTAAAAACAAATTGTTTGTAGAACAAAAAACTGAGTGAATTGAGATTCATATAGAAGGACATGGAATTCGAAGTTGCTTCTGAGAATGACAAAGCATTGGTGACCCCAGAGGAGTACGCGGATTCGAACACGGGATGGGACGATGAGGAGGAGACTCTCTCTTTCTGCCATTTCGTCAAGGAACAAGCGGCTCAAAATTTAAGCAGTGGGGACAGCAAGTTACGGGATTCGAGCCCGGGACCTTCAGACCTGAAAGAGGATTTCGACTTCCACTTCGACTTGGGCCAAACTAGCTCGACGACATACAACATTTACTCCGCGGAGAATCCGTTTCAGCAAGGCCGCGTCATTCCTTTCAGTGTCCAGAGATATTGGAGTGAATCCAACGCACACTTTTCACAGAGCAAGTCAAATTCCCGCCATGAAAGTCGCCGTCTGTTAAATGAAAAGCTCAAGGCATGGAGAATGGATTTGTCCGACATGCAGTCCTGTTCCTTGACCAAGAACCAAGCTTTACAAAGAAAGGGTTTTTACTCTGTCTCCGCCAAAAAAAATCAGCGCGGGAATTTCTGTAATTATACATCTATGGCAAATCGGGCATCAAAGCCGCTCCCTCGGGTCAGCAAAATGTGTGAAATGGCAGCAGTTTTTAACCCTGGGGTTAATGAAAACAGATCCTGTGACGCTGGAAGACATGTGGAAGTCCAACAATAATGGCCTGGACAACTCTGTTCTGAAGCGGTCGGTTTCATGCGATTATCCAGAAATAGTGATGGTTGAGAAAAAGGAGGCCACCGCTGTGAAGTTTCACCAGAAATCAGAGGCGGTGAAGGGAAATTTGTGGGTGATGTTGGCAACTTTAAAGTCATTCAACAGATGCGGATTTTCCACGGACTCTGTGAAAAATTGCTTGGTTGAAGATAGAAAAAGTAGTAGTAGAGTGGCACCTGTTAAAGCGGATCAAAATACACACAACGGACAAGGTCGTCCTACCAGGCTTCTTTTTCAAGGAGGCATGTGAGTTGAGTAAAACGAATATATAATTATTATAATGAAACTCATCTCTTTATATGGTTAAGAAATGTAAGGTCTACTACATTCTTAACGGGAATACTTTGGTTGTCTTTATACTTTTGTTTGCCTAGTCATCAACGCTTTTGTTGTCTCTTAAAATGTTTTGGGGATTCCCAATAGATAATTCTTAGGGTAAAAATACTTAAAAGGGATTAATTGAGGTTAGAATTCAATTACAATTACGAGAGGATAAATTAAAATATATATTGTTTAAGTAAATGTAAAGGAATGAGGTATTTAGGTTTGGAAATAATGATAAAGAATAGTATTAATGGTGTATAGGATTCATTTATTAATATTCAAAAATGATGTTCTTAGTATGTTCATAATTTCATAATTAAAATAGATTCAAAATTTTGTACATGGGTTAATCTTGAATTGAATGGCTTGGGGTTGATCTTGAGTTTGATGTGTGGAACTAATCTAGTAGACAACATATTTCTACAAGTCGATTAATTATGATCTAAAATATCTAAATTTGCATAAAGACAATTGTTGACAAAAACACTAGATTGAAGTCCAAGGTTTTATATGTATTTTATAAAGTGAACTTCAATGTGATACAATAAAAAGGGATAACTTGGATACATAATAAGTACAAATAAAATTGCTAACTCAGACCCTAATCCCTCTACTAGTGAAGGAAGGTAAATTATGAAGGATAACAATTTCATACCAAGGCTAGATGGTAATAAAAAAATTGTAGATCCCTAAAATAATCAAAATTATAATTCCTCCTAAACCAACCAAGGCCTATGAGGGAATAAAGGTCTTGAAATCTCAAATAAAAGAGGATAGGGAGGGGGCTTCGAATAGGGGAATGAAGGTTTCAAGTGATGTAATCGAGACCTAGAGACATGTCTCTATTTAGGACTAATTGGAGAAAAAAAGGTGAATCCTAGACAAAGGAATCCCCCTTTCTCATTGACATTATGTAGGAGGAGGATCTACCCAATTTGTTCTAAACTTATTACCAAGGAATGGTTTGAATGAAATTAAGGGAGTTTCTAATCAAGTGAGTGATGGATCTTGTCCCATGTAAAACTAGGGGAAGCTTGGATCTTCAAAGGAAGATTAACACCCTTCAAGAAGAATCAAAATTTCATGAGAGGATTCTTGATTGGTTCATCAATGATAGATGAGCTCAAAATGGTAAATCCAAGTCTTTATAGTAGCAACATAGGGGTGGATTATTTGACAATCCTATGGAAGATAATTAAAAAAAATTATGAAAGGAATTTTATTTAAAGGGGAAATTTTGAGGCTTAAATGAAATATTTGGGAATATGGAAAAGGAAATGGCTTCTCTAAAAGATACTATTGACAAGATAATTAAACTTAGCATCACAAAAATTAATAATTATGTCAAGGATATTTATAATTTTCAAGATGGCCTTAATACAAGGAAGGAAGTTTTATTGGGTCTATGCAAGGAATATCGCTCAACAAAAGAACCAAGAGCCATTTTTAGGTGGCTAATAGAGAAACCATTGAAATGACATTCTAAATGATCACCTATAGCATATGAAAGAGGAGTGTGAAGACACTATTGCTCCCAAAAATCTAGCAAATACTAGGATTTAATTCTCTTGTTATTATCTCTTGGTAGTTATTTTGCTTTCGTTTGGTTATCATTTGAATGTCTTTTGATCTTTGGACTTATTCTATTTTGACTTGTTTATTTCTTGGTTGACCTCTTTTGTTGTTCTATATTCTCTTTTAGTACACTATGTTGGACCCAACCCTTTTACTCCTTAAAACTACAAAAAAAATTACAAAAAAATTATACACATTTATACACTCATATTTATAAGTTTTTATATTAATATACTTCAACAACTTATACATGTCTTAAACATTATTCCTCATGTTTTATTCTCACATTATCATCTTCCTTATTCTCACACATATATAATTCACATGATCCATTCTCTTATCTGCCACTTTTCCCTCCTTATATAGCCTCTTTATGTCATTTCATGATGTCTTTTCCCTATCCTCTTATAAGATAGCACTTAACTATCTTCTTCCCATGAATTTAACTTTAATGATATTATATTTTACTTGTTTATAGCTTATATAGGCATATTATAGTGTATTTAAGGCTATCTAAGTGGTATATAAAAGATATATGGATTGAAAAATGATCAAAATTATGTGTAGAATTATACAACCTCTTGTATGCTACCACTAGATATACACCAATGTTAATAGGAAATTGAATAAGAAGCATTTTATTTCTTGATAAAACCTTATGAACTTCTTAGAGTTTCCTAGTGAGTTCAAGTAGCATCAATTTTCCATTCATATATTTGTGAAATCCATAAGGTGTTCCAATGAAAATTTTCCTAATATATGTAAAGGATGGGAATTAAATGAATCAATACCTTCATTCTACAATAAAAAATATGGAATCAAGAGATATTCATTTGTTTAAATCATTTTTCATTAATCTAATTAGGTGAAACAGGAAAGCATCATTAGCTCTTTTGAAATATTTTAGGATTTATGTGAAATCTAACTCAAGATATAATGTTCATATGCTCTTTTTTAGCTTGGGACAATCACTTCAACTCTAGTTATTCCTAGAAGTTTTACTCTTCTTTCCATTAGTTATACCAATTAATATTTCATATAGAAATTATTTCCTACACTTCATATAACTTATTGAGTGGCTTGTCCTTGATGAAAGTTGACCAATCAATTTTTAACCTCATTGTACAAAATATTGGTAATAAATATGAACATGCATAGTTGAAAATCTTTGGCATTCTGATTGGCTACAACCTTATTTAGTAAGGTGATCAAGTCATTGATTTCTATTTTAAAATCACTTCTAAAGATTGTATTGGGAAACATTGACCTGCATATAATCTTGTCTTTTCTAGGTAATTTTTCTATATAAATTTATAACATAAATATAGATTTTTGTTAAATAATTTTATGGTAGAAGAGATGGTTACCATAGAATAATATGGATGATGTGAGATTTGGAAATTCTCTTCAATGATTTTTAGATTAATATCTAATAAAAAATCCACTATCCAAACCAATTTCTTTCATACTTTGTGTAACAACCCTCTTCTTAATACTCAAGTAATCTCAAGAATTTACTAGAAGGTAAATCAACTTAGTAAACATGAGAGAGATTTTTTTTTTTTTTTATCATTTGCATAAGCACAAGAATAAAGTATTACTTTTCCAGATAAAATTCAAACTTGAATTCACATGTAATCATAACTAGAATCAAGATAATTCCTTACGATATTCATTTATATCACATAAGATACACTTAGCATAAAGAATAGTTTTACCTCATAGGTTTTGACTGTCGTAAGCCAGAAATGGAGTTCACTACATCTGGAATGTTGATCTCTATCTTCACAAGCCTCATAGAGTCTTGCTACAGAGGGAGAGCATCATCCGAGTGCTTTTCCTCCAACCACGGACTCAAGTGGTCCCCAGCACGCTTCCTAACTAGAAGTGACCCGATCCTTCTCGAAGAGTATAGATATAAGGAATTGTCAAGTTTCTCCATCTCAGTCCTAGGGATGTGTCCTACAAAACTCAATCGACCATACAATTCTAGATCCCTTCTAGCTAAGTATGATCATTCTGATTGGTCATGCCATCTAGACACTCACCTCTGACTCATCTTGGAACTATCTCATCTTATAGTTTACTTACTTTATTTGGCACTCTAGACACAAACTAGTCTGTATAGAAAATCCATTTTAGCCAATCTGACTTAGAACTAATCCTTAATCTAGGATATTCATTCAATGTAAAAATTTAGGTATTTCAAACCTTTTAAAAGTCCCTTATTGCATCCTTGCAATATCTAGGGTTTATGACTTCCTGTCATTTTACTCTTAAGATTCAATACCCAACATCTTGATGCGTTAAATCGAGTTTCGACATTTTCGTAGAATCTCTTAAGGTATTATAAAGACTTCCTGCCTTGTTCTATGGTTTCTCGACCTTTCATTGTCAATCAATATACATATATATATACAATTTCATATCTGACATAAGCATTACATATTTCCTATATCCTCCTTGTTTCAATACTAGGGTTTAGCTTCTCTAACCCAATACATGGAAATATCAAACATCCTTGTTCTCCAAAGATAATAGCATTAACGAAGCAAAACATAAGAGCAATTACTTCTAGTCTTACCCAGACGACTTAGCATTTCTCAAATTCACATTTCATATAACATGAATAAGCATGATATCCAAGGAATATTCTCATTGATATATATATATATATCTTAATCAGTTTCATTACTTCTCATGTAGTTAGTACTTCGACTAAGTTCAATCCTTCAACCTTAATAGGTTAGATTCGTAAGAGATAATAAATTGCTTCCCACTTCCTTGTCTACTCAATTTTATTCACATTCAAATAAGGACAGGGTATAAACTCATGTGATTATCATCCTTTATATAAGTATGTCACATATACCTATGACAACAATCTCAAGTACAATAGACATGTAGGTTGAGTTTCGGTCTCCCAACATCCCCTTCTCAAAGTTGGTTATGACAATGATACCAAGTATTGGAATAACGAAATTCCTTTGTACACATAGTTCTAAAATAAGTTCAATAAAGGCTACAAGATCAACATCAATACATTGACAAGATCTCTTTCTCTCTTGAGAACCATGACATAAGCAACCAATGCTATCAAAGGCTATCAAGGGTTCCACATTCGTGGGTCATCCATTTCCTTAACATGTAATACAAAATTGACAAGAGGAATTCTATTTCCTACAGAGAAATATTTTCTATGTTGCAATCTCCTTACTTCAATATCATGATGATATTTTATAATCCAAAAAGTCCCTTGAGAGAACTAGCAAGATTTCATCTATAGAGCTATCCTGGTCTTTAACATAGACTAAAGGATCTAATCCATTTTTCTTAGTTACCCATTACTATCTTAAAATCCAATTTCAATAATATATGACAATACAACATAAGTATAATGCACTCTATTTTCTCCAAACCTCTTAGGTGCTATATAATTCCTCATTACTCTAGGAATGTGAATACGTTATACAATAACCATTCTTTCACTGGCGTCAATCAAATAATCCTAGAAGTTCTATTCACATATCAATAATTACAATCCTATTGATAATCCAATGTTCACTATCTTCATCTTAAATGAATTATGAACTCATACAAGTTTTTCCTCAATACCCTGAATAATCTAAAACATAGTTGTTAAATTCTTTAAGTGTTATCATATCTCCAATCTTGGATATTCCAAAAGAGATCAATATCTCTCTATTGCTCTCGATGAATGGGTTTCTAGCACAATCTTGTCAACGTATCCATTCCTTATTCTCGTGTTTGGAAAGTAGAGCAATCTGAATATCTTTATTATTGCATAGGCACTCCAATGAGAGATTCATCTCTTGTTATTGTTAACCACACTAGATATAAATTGGAACGACATAATGAATTTAAATGTTAGTGTCGAATAGACTTTAAAGCTCAAGATGTATATTAGTATACATGAGGACACTCAAATTTATGTTTATTTCAAGACTTTACCCTTGTCTTTGAGACTTTATATCTCTTGGGAATTTCCATTTCCAAAATGACGCTTAATGCTACATGAGTTTATGGTGAACACATAGGGTAATAGGGCCGATTCATACCTGAGCAATTCTCCCAAACATACTTAAATGTTACATTTTATTGGCTCCTCCAGTCTGTGATGACCTTCTTGTGATACGTCATAGCATTAAGTGTCTTCCCACTGGCTCGAGCTTCCTCCTTCAGTACACACCCACCATATGAATGGTACTCATCGACCACAATGAATGCATGATATGTACCAAAAAACATTTTTCTCCAGATGCTTTCGAAACTTTTCAGCCAATGACATCCCCCTCGTGTAAAGCCACTTCCACCACCTTCTCTCACATCCCCTCTTCCTGTGCTAAAAAGGGAGCTCAAACAAACGTGGTCCCCTCCCTTGTGTCCGTTGCAGGATCTCTTCTGCCTTAAAATTCCCATCGCCTCCACTCTTTTATAACTTATTCTTGATTTTTGTTGCAAACAGTTTCATTCTTTTCTTTTATTCTCTTTTTGTTCTTCAAGGTAACTAAGGGACACCCTCGACGGTTTACAACTATCCTCTAATTACCGTTTTCTTTTACAGGTATCTCCACCATGCCGCGGATACATAGGAAAAGTATTTGCTTTAAAGCAAGTTTTGCACGCAAGTAAGGTGTGGAGTAGTTGGTCCTTTTGACCACTCTCCCATAATCCTCCATTTTCTCCTAATAGGAATAAAATATTCTTATAGATCATGTTAAGCACGTAAATACATATGTCAATAAAGTATTGTGTAAATAATGAATACTAATGTCATTTTTCATTATTCGACAAGATGTGTGAACGAGGTCAAGGTACTCTCCCCCTCACAATCTTGCGAACATCAACATCAAAAAATATAAATAGGTTAATATATTGTTATTTCGATCCGGCAATACCAAAACTATAGCTAAACCACTAGCATATATATATATATATATATATATATATATATATATATATATATATATATATATATATATATATATATATTTACCCTCTTTCGAATATAACCAATCCAAACACATAAGAACTAATGACTATCGACTAATATTTATCGTAGTCAAACTTTCCTTAACATAAATCGACAATTGTCGACTAGAAACATTAACTTACACCCATAGGTTGAGTACCACTTACCTGAATCAACTAGGTCTGCTAATTTATACCCATACAAGACTTAAGATGATGACAACCTATTATATTCCTTGTATCTATACCCTTCTCTCCAATGATGCTCTCCCTCCCTTTCCCGAAGGCGGAAACCTGATTCCTGAATGCAACTTTCCATCACCAACTATGACAAATTTTAGTGAAATAAATGTAACTTGAGAAAACATTGATTTTTCCAGACATTTTTACTAAACATCTAATCATTGAATCGTGCATAATCATCTACTATTTACTTCAAAAGTAAAAGGTAAAACATAGCCAAAGTTAGGGATGTAACACTTTGAGTGTCATAGTACTTAGCACATCTAAATAAATTTAAATCTAATTTCAAGTTTCTTGTACTCTTTCACAGCATGGTGTGAGTACATCTAGTTGACATGGAACAAAGAGGAGACTTGATTTGATCGATCAACCTGAAAGTTAGATGGTTTTATATTTTATGGACTATAGATCTCTAGTTTTATTTAAATATATGTGTTGGACTTGACATATAAATTTTATGGACTATCTATCTCTAGTTTTACTTTGAACATGTTATTATCATATTTGTGTTTATTTATATCAGTTGACTTTAATATGATGATTATATATGCGCTCAATTATGATATCATGTTATGTTCATTTTCATGATTATATGCACTCATCAATATCTATATTTATATTTTATCTAATTTTCAAGTATTACATGCACTATATAAATTATTATCTAGAATCAAATTGAATATATATAATTTATCACATGGTTAGGTGACAAATTAAAGCATTCCTTAAATAGTTTAGATCATATTCATAATAAATTAAGGGTAGGTAATTTTAACTATTTTCCAATTAGATAGCAAATATTTGAATCAATAAACAAAAAAACTATCTCCTTGTGTGTATAAAATGTATAATCTATACAATTGAATAATTATATAAAATATGGTAAATACAAGACATGAAATGTATAATCTATAAAATTGGAACAAGATATTTAAAAAGTGACATTGAACAAACATATATAATGTATATCAAGATGTTTATTACAACTATATAATATGATGAAACATATATGTGCATGTAGATACAATTAAAACTTATCAACTTTTAGGTGAAGACCAAAAATTGATATTTACATAGTCTCTTGATAAAATAATTTTTCAATTCAACAATCACTTCGTAGACTGACTTGATGAGAACCTGCAAAAATAATTAATGTAAGTAACTGCAATTTTTATGAGTCATTTAAGAAAAAAATTCATGCGAGAAAAGAATAGTTTATAGTAAATTCCATACAAATTCAAAAGATGTTTGCCATAGGATTGATTAAGGGAACCTAAGAGGATATATAGCTTAAGGGGGGTCTTAAGAGAATGCCTTAAGGGGAGTTAAGAAGATGGTTTAAGAGGATGCATCTCATGAACCCTAGGATATGGCTTAACAGGTCCTGAGAGGATGGCTTAAGGGGAGTTATGAGATTCCTTTAAGAGGATGGCTTAAGGGGATGTAAGGGAGTGGATTAAGGGGAGTTGATAGAATGTATTAAAGGGATGTAAGATAGTGGATTAAGGGGATACATTTCATGAATTATGAGAGTGACTTAAGGGATGCAAGATTATGGATTATGGGGATGTAAGAGGATATGACTTAAGGGTCCCTTAAGAGGATGGCTTAAGGGGATGCAAGAGGGTGGATTAAGGGGAGTTGATAGAATGACTTGAAGGGATGCAAGAGGGTGGATTAAGGGGAGTTGAGAGAATGAATTTATACTATCAATTAAATGTATCTAGAACTATATATAGTTACCTGTCTCTAGATGGGAATTCCATTGTAATATATGTGCATCTCCTCTCTTTTTTGTAAAGCATCTAATTTTGGGAGACCTGAAACAAAAAATGATATAAAACTTTAATTAGGAAATGATTAAATACAAATATATATATCAATTAACTATATAAACAACTAGATATACTTACCAATATTTATTTACTCTGATGTACCATTTGCATCCTCTCTTTTTCTTAATGCATCTATGATTGTCTCATGATCATCCATTGAAAGTGTCCATAAAACTTTATTAGCAGGCCTCCCTTGATATCTAACTAGTTTTATACTGGTTTCCAAAATCAAATGTGAATAATGTATAATCTTCTTGTGTCTTTCATAATCTTCAAATGCAGGCAAGCCATTCTTTCTCATCAAATATTTTCGAAGCCAGGTGCCAATAACAACCACTAAACCAGTTGGATAGTCAAAGTTGTCATCATCCACTTTAGGATGTACCAACTTATGTTTTCTCTCAACACATCTAGCCAACCGGTAATCTATCTCCTCTTCATTCCCCTCAGGTGCAACAACAACATACACATGTCCTGCAAAAATAAATACAAAATTCAATAAAGAGTGACTTATATTTAATTCACATATAAACATGCATACATACATAATTCAACTCAATAAATAATGTACCTTCTTGTACAAGATATGAAACATGATCATAATCATCTGATGCGAACACTTGATTATCTTTAATTGCCGTTCCATGTTGAACATGTGTCGAAGTAGGCATTAAGGCTCTTTGTTGCTATTGTTCGACCCATTCCGTATTTTCACATGCCTCCCAATCACCTGCAATACAAAATTGAAAAAAACATGCCAACTCCCTTGTCCATATTGTCCATTTGTTTGCATTCGAACTCTTAAATGAATGCCATTTTGCAGATCCATTAATTGTTTCACAATCTTGTCAAGAAAAAATATCATTTTCTTCAACTAACCAAAAGAAGCGTTGAATTATTGAGCTCACTTTTTCTTGTAGATAATTTGGTATTGCACCAATCTACAATTGCACGTGCATCTCTAAATTTCGCAGCATCCTCAAATTTTAGTTGCTCTCTAGCAAGAGCTCTTTTCACACATGCACTTGCTCCATCATGTTCTCCCTTACCATGACCAGCTTAAAAAAAAATCCATATGTGTTGGATATAATTTTCCTTATGAACTCTACATAACCAATAAAACATTCTAGCATTTTTGAATTGACCCGTGCAATTATCTGACCATATGAGATGTTCTAGCATTTGAATTCCTCTCTCTTTTAAATTTTTATAAAATATATCAAAACAATATTGTACAAACTCAGATGAATGCAATCGATTATCACTTACATAAAAATGGTACTCTCTCAAAAAATTTCTATTATCTTTTGTACTATCTTTTGCATGTCTATAAACAATGTGAACAAATATAGCTACTTGCATTGAATTATAATATTGTGATTGAATTTCTTGTTGTGGAGAAAGAGTATAATTTTCAGGAAAATAAACAACTAACAATATAGTTCCAATTGGGAATGTGTTTTTACATAAACAAAATTGATTATCAAGCCAATGAGCATTATGAGAGTGTTGAACATATTTAGGTACAAACTTATCTTTAAATTCATTAATAAAAGCATGCACACTAAATTTTTCCACAATTAGCTCAACACGTTTTCCAGTTTTTCCATCTTTTAAAGAATACTGAACATTTTTAAATTTTTTTACATCCACTAATTGTTGTCCAAATTCATCTAAACTACTTTCATGCATACATTCTCCTAATAATGAAAAGTTACCACATCTATCGCATTCTCCAAAAATGCATGCTTTTAAAAAAAATGAGTTTTTATTTAAAGAGGGATCACAAAACAAACCTACTATAAAATCTTTGATTCTTTCAGGTGGCATATTAATGCCACAAATGTCCTGCATAATTTGGTTAGCATGCAAAGTGCATCATATATATCGAAATATATCATAATAATAATGAAATTGTACATGAGTCTTACAACAACAAGAGATTCGTTGCTTATTAATTCTAACATACCAAGGTTTACACTTTTCAAATGATCTTTGACTTATTTTAATATTCAATGGTAAGATTGAAGCATCTAATTTTTTTTATATAATTTAGTTTGAGTCATATCTAAGAGATGCTTTGGATGAGGTTCACGAATTTTGGAACCCACCCTTAATTTTAAGGCATCTCTAATGTTAGGTGACACTCTTGTATTATCATGCCAAAATTTATCAATTAAAGATTTAATTTCATTAATTAAAATTTCATGTTTGATCTTGGAAGTCTACCACTAAAACTCCAACATTGATTAATAGGATCCTTTTCAATACTCTCTTCTTTTAACAGCTCTTATCAAAGTTCTAGGATTTACTTTTACACATTTACTAATCTTACTTAACATTATTTTATTTGAAGTTGTTTTATCAACTAGAGCAGTTGTTAGTGCACAACGAGCCACATTCTTATCTTTTAATCAACTTTTCTTACCAATAACATCAATAGCATTAGCAACACTAGATATGACTTGTTCTACTGAATCATCTTTCTTTTTTGATTTTACAAAAACACCTAATTTTTTCATCACTTTTCTCATTTTCAACATTCTCATCAATTACACCATGAGTTGACATTGGAATCCTAATTTCTTTCAATAAAAAACTTTTTATATATTTTATTTCCATAATTTCTAATTTATCTCGAAGAAACTTTACCACGAAGGTTATAATCTAGCACATCTGTTTCAATTGTAAAAAAAACATTTTCACCTTCATCCATAGAAGGAGTTTCATTTTCATTCACACAAGGGGTTTCATTTTTATTTTCAAATGTAAAAGAGATTTATTCTCATTTTCATCAATATGAGGGATTTCATTCTCATTTTCATCAATATTATGGATTTCATTCTCATTTGCATTCTCATAAGATATAATTTCATCATTCTTTTGTTTCTGCATTGTTTCAACCCTAATATTATTGATCTCATCAATGGTGTATCCAGCTTCATCTAAACAAACAATATCAATATTATCAAAACTTGGGTTTGAACACATACCTGGATAGATTGTTTGAATATGTGCATTTTCCATATCATTGGGAGGTGGATTTGAAGACATACCCGAAATTGTTTACATATCATTCAAAATTGAAGTTGAAGGCATAGTTGGGTTTGTCTCTGTAATTACATTTTCTTCCATATTCACCATCTCCACATTTGCATCATCTACATTCATTTCATCATTCGTGGCTTCCTCTTGAACATTCTTGGAACTAGATGCTTCCAAATCTTTCATTTGACGAATCATTTCTCTCCTTTCCCTTTATCTTTTTGCCTCCTTATCTTTATTTGCTTGAATTTCTTTGGGTGTCATTAACTTTCTACATCTTTTTTTTTGTCTTTTCCTATCACCCATGGTTACCAAACCCTTTTTGATGACAAACAAAATAATTCAAAAAACTTATTTTCAAATTGCTACCTCCTTCAAATATTCAAATTAAACTATGTACTATGAAGATCATTTTTTCTATAAATTCTAAAGTACAAAAACATCATGAATACATCCAAAAATTATCTTTTTCCAAATCTTCTTCTAAAAAGTTCTTGTACTTGATTCCACTTCATAAAATTCAACTTGCACTTTGTCTCTTCCATCAATTTGAATAGAATATGCCCTACACAAGACAAATTTGCAATAAAAAATGCAAAAAATGACACTTTCAGACCATACTGCAGAAAAAGAATGTTGCAGAAAAATTGTGTTTTACCAATATTTTTTAAATTAGGAAAAAATGGCTATATTAGAAAAGCGTACGCTTTATAAAATGTGTATGTCTTATGTTCCAGGAACGCGCACGCGTTTCATAACGTCTACGCATTACCTTTACCCAACAGGTAAATAGATAACGTGTATGCATTATTGAATGTGCACACGTTTCATTTAAATAATGCGTACACATTTTTGTAACGCGTACGCGTTATTTAAAAGTTGAATTTCTGCACCACATCCAGCCCTAGTTTTAGGCTTGGGAAAGGCTTGGCAATCTGAGCCTTAGCCTTTGACCTACAACTAAAAAACTAAGATAGATTAAAGAAGAATGTCCAACTTTGACAACATGGCTAATGGACTTATTTTCTGAATCAATCTATAAAATTAAAACCCATTAGACAACACGATGTCTACTTTCCAAATATATAATTTTTATTAATATCGGATTATGTTTTCTATTTTTTAATTAATTTCTAAGCAAACTAGTCCTTAAACTTGAAATATCAGGATTTTTTTGTTTTTTAATAACTTTTTTTTGGTTAAGTTTTTTGTAAAAAAATTTATATGGCATCAAACTTTAGACAATTATCTACACAATGAAAAAAAAAAGTCAAAAATTGTTTAGTTTAGGTCCAATTATGTTGTCCATACACGTTGATTTTTAAAAACAACAATTAAGACCAATACAAATTTAATAAAAAAAAAATTCAACCAAAAATTTCAAAAAAAAATCTAGACCAAACTTCATGTTGTTAGCTCTCTTTTCCCAAAAGGAATTAGAAAAATACTTTTATTTGGGTCAAAAATTGTTGTTCGTACACGTGCTTGGTATTGTAAAAAAATAGGGACTTTTAAAAAGTGGTTTTTATAGATCCCTATCAAAATTTAATTTCTATAATCTGGGTATTTGAATAATTTACATATTTAGAAACTATATTCAAAATGCTAAATTTCATATTATTGACTTTTTTTAAGATTCATTGTGTAAGTGCCTCAAATTTTTAGTGCACGTGTGACAAATTCTGAAAAACAGCAAAAACACTTCCACTTTTTGAGCTTTTTGTGTACCCAACTTCTTGCATCAGCCCTTTCAAATTGAATATCTTATAGAACTCTACATGACCATAACCCACTTTAGCTAGTTAACTCATTTTGATAATTTTGTGGCCAAAAATAACCTCTCTACCCTAGAAATTACATTTAAAATTTGGATTTAAGGTTGAGATATTTTTCATAATATTTTAGTGTCACCTAAAGCTCTCCCAAGGATTGGTATGCCCAAATTTCATGCCGGAGGATAAATCTTTCTATTAGAATTCATGGAATGTTGGTCAACATTCATAAGGTTCCTAAATATGAGTGTCATTATTTTCATATTTATTATAGGACTATCAACCCATTGGTATCTCTAGATTAGAAGGTTTTGCACCAAGAAATTTAGGTGGCCAAAATTAAAAAAATCACATCTAGCTAGATTTAGCCTAGATATATATAAGGATCTTCAAGGAAAGATACTAAAAAGTTTCCAAGAAGGAACTATAATTGGTGTTACCCCCATTTTCAACTAGCATAATTTTTAAACTTTTCCATCAAATTCATTATTAGGCTGATTTGAAATGCATATTTTTTAAGTGCTTCTTGGTCAACATATGTGTGCATAGTCAAAGTTGTCATCTGGAAGCCTTATCATGAGTTAGTTGAGTCATGTCCCACCATCATAATTTTCCAAAACCATCTCAAAGAATCATAGTCCAATTGATTGGAATAGGTTGGTGATGTCAAACTCTATGTCCAATGCTAGATCAAAAAATTATTATGTATTCTTTCATTTGTACATTATAAAATCAATCCTTTCCATCCTCCACAAGTTTGTAGCTAGTAAGAGCAACATTAACACCTTCCTTTGGATCTTCTTATGGTTGACTCTACACATCCCTTGCTAACATTACAAGAGCCAATTGAGGTTATTTCCCTTGATCAAGAGGGGTCCATCCATGTCACTAGGAGGACATAGAAGAGGGATGTGGATGCAAAGATTTCCCACCTTAGTGATTAGAAGAAAGAGGTGGTTTTGGGATTTAGCCAAAATGTTGTTCAGTTAATGATGGTGGCAAATGAGTGGTGGCTATTTGGCATCTATTTGGATGGTGTTGTGAATATTTAAATTGGTTGTATTGTTAATTAGGTAGTAGGGGGATAAATTGCATGAGATGAAAAAATTCTAGCCATATTGGAAGGGGCATTCCCCTAATGATCTAGAAGGTTTTTAAGATCCCAGATCTCTAGCACCACCTGGTTGGCTTGAACTTGAGTATGAATAAGTACATTCTAGCAATCACCAACAATTTGAAGTCAATAGAAAAGTTAGTACTCATAATATAATGAAATAAAAATAGTAGTTTATATCTATCTAGATACAAAAATAAATAAATAAAATCCCAAAGTGAAGACATGCCACATGGCTAGGAATTTTTTAAAAAAAAATTGGCCCATCAATAAGGAGGACATTGTGAAAAGTAAAGAATTCAAACCTTAGAGGTTAAAAAAACTCATGAACTCATAGCTAGGCATATTATGCACAAGCACAAAACTAGAAAAAGTGAAGAAGGGTTTTTGGTTGACCATAAAATATACATCTTAGATTGGAAAGGTCAAGATATTAAGAAGAAGGCCTTGGTATAATAAACACTAGGTGAATTAAGCAACTTTGGGCTACACTAATCCTTTCTCAATTATTTAAAAATTCTTAGTTTAGATAATGAAGCTTGATGACTAAAGAGACCACCTAGCATTCAATTTTTGCACCATGGGGAAATGAGGCCAAAGCCAACTATACCCTTTCTTAAAACTAGAATTAAGGAAATGAATATTTATATACCATTTCTTATCCTTCCACCAAGACTTGATGGAATGCACATATTATTTTTATTTATTTATTGGAATAAGATAAAAAAAAATTAAAGGAACAACTAAACAACATTAGAAGAACAACAAGATTGTTATCAAACAACAACAAGGTTGTTACCGAACAGTAACAATTCAGTCACAAAAATAGAATAGAAGCAACAAATCATTACCAAAAGTCAATTCACAACCAGCTTGATTAAAAATTACATAGAGTAGCTCAAATAAGACAATAAATATCAAAACCTAGCAAATCATCCACCAAAAGAAAAAATAAAGATTTACAACCATTTGGAACCACTGTTGCATTGTAAAATATGATTGGAAATGTACAAAAGCAATGTCCCCTCAACTATGAAAAATAACCACTTCATGTTTTCTGAAAGCAACTGTTCTGGATAGTAGCCATTAGTAAGAACACCAACCAATTTGAAATTTGAGAACTTTCCTTTGGCATCAAATTCTATGAGCAAGTCAACATGCTATTTATTGATGCTAATGCCAGAGTGGTTGTTAATGGAATCCTCTCCCACCCAATTCCCTTTGCAAAAACGCATTTGCCAAAACTACTCTCTTGCTCCATATTTTCTTCACCCTTGTTGCTAATGCTCTTGGCTATCTGTTTTAGAACACATATTATGTACAAGTACTGAAAAGACATGACCATAATTATTGCTTCGAAGTTTTCTTGGTCCATGTGACTTAAATTAAATCTCACTTTGAAAGTCAAGTAAAATTAACATTGCAATAAAGATTTTGAAGGTACCTAATTCCTCTGCATACAGCTAATGAGTAGCTCCCAATGACTTGAAACAAAATGGTAAAAAATCATCATAATTAGTCGATACACTTCTCCTTTGGACTTGCAAGTCCAAAATTGATCGAAAAACTTGTCTCACGTCGTCAAACCATTGTTAAACTGTCTAAACAATTTTCAGACACCGCTAAAACATTTTCAAGAAACATAATTTTTACATCCTTACAATTATGCAAAAATCAAATCAAATTTGCAATGATCTAAAAAATCCAAAGGTCTAAAAATCAACGCTACCAACACTGCGGTAAGATTTCTCTCTTTATTTATTTCTACCATTACCCACCTTAAGATGTATTCTTATTTTTAGTCACTTTCTTCTCCATTCTCACAGTGACTATGATTTACCACGCACAAGTTTGTTGGGGTTCATCATGAAGGAAAAAAATCATATGATTGGAAGGAATGCTTAACAACTAGTATAATTCATGCCAAACACAAATTCAAAGAGGAAAAGAGCTATGATGGATGTTCATATTTCTTGAATGTTTTGCTGGGAGATATTTCTAAAAAACTGGTAAGACTAATGTACAATACATGCAATTTTCATTATCAATTATTTGATTGTTTACAACGCCATCTCTTTTCCAAGTGCCTAGATTAATTTATATGATTATATATTAATAATTAGTATACTCATACTTAATATCTAAATAAAAAGACATTCATAAATTATTTTGTATTAAGTGTTTTAATCTTTTTAATTATATATTAATAATACATTTACATTCTAAATATAATATATAATATATTATATTTAATTTAAAATTTATAAATATCTCATTTCATGTATAAACAAGTGCCACATAGTGGTCAGTACTTTCCTTTGTAGTATTCTAATTAGAGATTTGTAGAGTTGGAATAAAATTAAATGTAAGTTTAATTAATGTGAATAAAATTAAATGTAATTTTTTTTAATTGTTGTATTTTAGTTTTGACTTTTGTATTTTGTGTTTTGTTTGATTAATAGCGTTGGTTTTTTTATATGTTTTGGTTATGTAATGTAAATATCTTGATTGATGTTAAATATTTGAAAATAAAATAAATTGGAATAAATGTTTATTGTTTGGTGCTTTTTTTTTTTCAAAAAAATTAAAGTTTAATACATTTGAATATTTATATAATGAACCCATTCATTAAGAGAAGGAAGTAATTTATAAATTATTTGTACTAGACATAACTATGACTAATAAAGTTGAAATTGAGTTTGTTCTTTATAATACATATATGCTAAACATTAAATAATCAAAATGATTTATTATTAAAAATAATTCTTAGATTGATTCTAGTTGATTTTGAATTTGATAGTGAAATCATCATATTAATATATTTTAAAATATTGGTGTAATTATTAATATAGTGATTTACTATAATTATACTAATTATATTAATAGTAATAATATAATAATATTAATATTATAATTAACATATAGTCAATTAAAATAGTTTATTAATATATATAAATATATATGAAAGGAGAACCTACAAAATAAAATAACCTATATTATATTGTATATAAATATATAATATAAATTAATATTACATATAATATAATTAATATAAATTATAATATAATATAAATTAATCTATTACCTACATAATATAGGTTAACTTATTTAGCTACAAATTATTATCTGTAATATAAGATATAAATAGAAATAGTATATATAAATTCTATATATATATATAAACCTACATTAGGTTATTAATATAAAAAAATCTTATTAATGAAAAGAAGGAGCATATATATAATCAAATTATATCATAAAATATTAAAAATATAGATAAAGATATTAGTTTAATGGAAATAATAATACAAATTTTTTTTATTTTTTATTTTAATAGTGTGAATCCAAATCTCTATAAAATAGTTAATTGATTTTTGTAAGATTTTCTTTAATAAAAAATAACAATTACATACATAAAAAAAAAATCATTCTTAAAAAATTGTCAAAATAAATCACATTTATTTATTTTAGAAAGATTTAATGAAATGATTTTATAAAGTAAAAAATGAAAAATCATTCCTTAAAAAAATATTTAATTTGCTTTATCCTCCAATAACACAAATTTCTTTTAACCAATCATATGCACAAGACATAATTTTTATAATTTATAAAGTTAAATATTTTATAAGTTGACTTTACAAAATTGAATTTTATTTTAATTTTTGTTTAAATATTGTTTTTGATTGGTTGAAAACTAAATTATTAATAACTAGGGGAGAGGACCTAGTAGTTGTGCACCCTAACTTCATGCTTCTAATTATCCTACGTGGAAATTTCAAATCACTCCCAATTTTTTACAGCAGCTTACTTGGCAAGTCCCCTGCTTATAACTAAGATTTTAGGGCCACATCATCAAATATGATGCCACATCAGCATGCTTTTTGTCAAGGTGTCCAGAAAGATACAAAAAAATGTGAGACCAATACTTGTGAATTCAGAGCATGTTTCATTGAGCGCTGATGTGGAATCACATGATTGGCTACTTTTTAGATCAAATGAATACATTTTGTTTAATTATGGGTAGTTATCATCAATACTGACAACTTTAAAGTCACAACTATTGGTCCAATATTGATAAAAATATTAGGCATTATATAAACAACTACTATCACAACTATTGAAACATGCTCAAGTACTGGGTCCTCTCCCCTAGTTAACTTAAAAAAGTCAAAGTCATTACAATAGTACTATGCCAAATGGCAAGTACTAATAATCATATTATAAAATAAATATTAATATAATTTTTCATTACTATTTTAAAATTAATTTAAAAGTTTGAAAAAAATAAATCGATTTTACAATAAGATGGGAACATTCTATTTTCATTTGCAATGTTTTTTTGTCAATTTGATGGCAACTTTCTTTCTTCATTTGCATTGCTTTAGATTTTGTACAAATAATACTTAATTTCTTTAAAGGAAAAAACTAAATTTGTCTAGATTTATTTCAATAAGTAAGAGGTATTTTCCACTTGTCAAATTGTGATTTTGCAAATGGGGTTGGTGAGCTTAACCTTGGGGGAAACTCCATGGTTAAGCGCACTTGAGTTGGAGTAGTACTCAGATGGTGACCTCCCGGGAAGGCTCAATGCTTCACCTCTGTGAGCATCACTTAGATGCAATGAATGCTAAGTGAACCATTCGCTATCATGAGAGACGGGTTCTTGTGAACCACTACTCATGAAACATGGGTCAATGAGTTTGACTTGTGTAGTTGAATCATCACAATAGATTTAGGTATTTCATTCCATACAAACCCATATACATACATATATTTAACATATTAACAAACATATAATTTTTTATGGGCATAATTCTTGAACCTCCTTTAAATGTAAATGATAGTTTAATAAAAAATGACTTACTAAAGGAAGGTCGCCCTCAAATTTATCTTTTAGTGCCCCCCATCTCAAAAATGACGTACTCAATTATTAATTATTGTTAAAACATTACTATATAACAAGAATAAGAGGCAGTACCATCTACTGCCTATAAACTAATTCCATTCCATTCCCCCCAAGAAAGGATTCACATATCAAGGAGAGCAATTTAAACAAATACGTGGCTTTTACGCTACGTCACTGATAATATCTGACGTGGAATGCGATGACAGGGAAAAAAACACGCGACAATTGGCATAAACACAAATTTATTAACCATTCTATATATACGATTGCATCCTTTCAAATCAAATACACGCCAAGGTGCTTTTCTATTACACTTTTCTTTCCTGAATAAGAAACATCAAAATTGTACCTTCTTTGATACAGTTTCCCAAAAAAATTGATCGTATTGTTAAAAAAGTTAAAATACGGTCATACGGCCATCATATTTGAGCCGATCTTCGAAGACTTTACCGCGATCCGAGGGGCTGCGTGCACACATCCTGCTCCACAGTTGTTGGAATCCGGGGCCAAATTTACTGAATTGGGATCAGTATAAAGAGGCACTGAACCTTCCCTGTCAATGGACTTCTGTTTTTGTGCAGTTAATGGCAGAACTGATGGAAGACTTCCATTTGTTTAATAAGGTAAGCATGCTCAAGCCCTTGGTTCTGGGAGCCTCCATGGCCCGCTTATTCTCCTTCACGGACTTCGATTTCTTCCAAAAAGTCGCTCCATTTTTCATCAGAGTTGGCCTCTCTTCGTAATAGCTCGAAACCGACCGCCTAATATCAGACTTAACCAGGCCACTGTCATTGAGCTTACATTGCCTGAGACGCATGTCTTCCAGCTTCATTACGCCAGGGCTTTTGATAGCCCCCAAACTGATAAACTGAAGCCATTTTGAAGACTTTTTACTGCGCGAACCAGATGACAATGAGGTCCAGTTTGCTATCCCTTTTGTTTTATTGCTGGCCGCGGTTGAATTCACACGCCCCAGACCTTTCTGCAAGGCCGAGTACTTGAAGCTTCTGTGGGGAGCTTGAGAGCTGCTGGAGCTAGAGCTTGTCCAGAAGCTTGACTTCGACTCCAGCGACTCTGATCTCCACGACTGAACCTCTTTCTTTAACAGGACCTCGATTTGCCCCAAGGAATCCGAATCGCTGTAAGACAAATGCTTAGTGCATTCAGTAAGAGGAACGATGTGGCCCTTGTGGAACAGATCGTCGGCAGAAGAGGCACAGTTTGCCATGGAAGTGGAGCTCGCAAAGGCCGAGTCGAAATGGAAATCGTAGAGTTCTGAAGAATCAGCGTTCGAAACCCTACGCGTGCTCCCTAATTCTGCCGCCATTCCTGCGCTGTCGTAAAGGAGCATGTCACAGAACGACAGAGTCTCCTCATCATCAGATTCCGCCATCGAACCTGCACAAAGATCTTGGACACCGCATATTCTTTCTTCATACTGAAATTCCATCTCTGTCTCTTTATATTTTGATTCAAAATTACGAATGAGGTAGCGAAGCTCCACCGCCAAGCGAGAACAGAATAACTTGATGAATGAATCTCTGGAATGCTAAGGAATGCAGTGATCATATTCCATTTATAATTTTTGGAAGATAAACATAGTTAGAGAAAAATTTAACTGAATAAGCCAATGGCGTGGAACCACCATCTCATCTTCCAGAAGATTTGCATGTGCTTGAAATAGTAGAAATCAGAAAGAAAGCAGCTTCCATTTGAGACCCATGAGAAAAGACAAACTACCTAAGTCGACGCCGTATAAGAGAAAAATGAGAGAAAGAAGAAGAAGCGAGGAAGGTAGGTATGTACTTGCTAAGTTTCTGGAGAAAATCACTCTATGGAAGTGATGACCAGATTTGACTCACTCTAGACGAAAATGCGGTTTATTAGCACACTAAACTGCTTCTGGAACAACTCCTAATTACCTTCATTTTCAATTATATTGGCGAAAATCGCAAACCTTGAATTTTTTCTTTTTGTTTTTATAAAATTGTATAAGCAGTAGGTAGGATATTTATGATATTTATTAAAAGATGGAATATAATATAAGTTTTAGTTGATTTTATTTGTATTTAGTTTTAAAGATTTAAATTGATTATTACTTTATTTGGTCTCTAGTTATGTATATAACTAGTAAAAATCAATTTTAGTTTTTTAAATTTAAATTTAAGTTAAATGTATTTATTAAGGAAAATTTATTCTTGTTTAGTAAACTTTCAAAATAGTTTCTCTACATATTATTTCTTTAACGATAATTTTTTTATAAACCTAGAAAAATAAGATCTAAGTGGTAGAAAATAGTGAAGTTCAAATCCATACACTTTAGTTTAATTTTGTGCACCATGAAACTAAGTAATAAACTAAAAAATGTATATACAACCCATGTGTGTAGGCTAGATCGTTAAGCCATTGAAAGGTATCGATAGTGGTCATAGGTTTAAATGCCTAGCTTCAATCACTACATTAGTAAGGGTAGCTCACATGGACAAATGTTATGGGGTTGAGTAATAAGGACCTCACAAATGGGGTCCTAATTGGTGTCAATTACTTTATAGCTATTTATAATTAATAAAATTAATAAATTAAAAGTATATATAATTATAAACTAATAACATCAAGAAATTGAATATATATATATATATATATAATTGGGAAAATAATCAAATTAAATAGTCAATAAAATTAAATAATAAAGAGGCCCTAATGTCTCCCAAAACTCCTTTTACATATATGCGTGTTGTAGTGCTCATCTTATTTAGATAAAGCTCATAGTCCTTAGTTGTAGGTTGGTACAAAAGAGCGCACATTTAGGCAAGCCTACAATAATAACTCCAATATTAGTGCTATGGCTGACAACTTGGATATAGTTCATCATAAGGGGATCTCTTTTAAAGGGTGTCATAACCCTAGAAATTTTTCCTTCTTGGATCATATCTAATCACCTTTCATAGGAGTCCTTCTTTGATGCCCACCATGATAGTAATTCAAATGGCTAAATATAGGCCATAAGGGTGGGAGTGGTCCTTGTGTAGAAAATATTAAGGGTTCTTACTAGTAGAATTAATGTAGAGATGGATTTTGTAAATTATTGTCAAAGCTAGTTAGATTCTTACAACCAAACAAAATCCACTCCCTTGGGCATTATAGCTTCTCTTAAATTGATCCAAAATTTTCATCCAAAATCAATTTCAAAGACCCTTTTCACCAATGTGGCCCATTATGTGGTGCCACAACATACATGAATTATCAAAATTTCTAGTTACATCGGCAAAGATACAAAAAGTAGTAGCTTCAAGGTTAAATAAAGCCCCACACTGAGATCCCCTTACCAAAAAAAATCCTCTTGCCATCCTACAATGATTCATATCAAAAGTCACATAAACTCTATAACGATTCATCTTACACAATTTTTTTTTGTAAGACATACAATATACAAAATATTAGTGAGATTTTTCACTCTCTCATCACTAAAACACATTTTTACCTTCCCTATGCTAACAATCTAATACAAATTGTTGTCACCAAGGAACGTATAGATGTCATCATACACTCTCTAAGATGAGAACCACTCTTTGTGAGGATTCTTGTGGTATGAGGCACCTAAAATAACAACCCAAGAGTCATAACTAGCCAAGTTAGTAGAAATAAACAATGCAACACTAGCATCATCATCAAAGAATTTCTCTATGGAGGAATCACTAAAGCTCTTACTTTTACATTCCTTCTTAAAATGGCCCTGCTAAATATATAGTTCCAACACTTCACTCTACTCTTCCTAGGGGTTTTGGACCATCCTATTTCAATATTTGTATCTATATTTAGATTTCTTCCTTTATATCTTTGAGTTGCATTTATTTCATAGGCCTTCTTTGAACATGTAGTGCATCTTTTTAATCTTTATCCATGGAATTCATCCTCATGTTTTTGCTAAAAAATTTTGTAACAAGAGAATCCATCTTGATCTCTACATTACTACTACTAATAATAACATTTAAAATTTCCCATGATTTGAGCAAAGAATAAATTGGTAAAACATATTTATCCTAATCATAAATTTTAATATAGATATTGAACGTAGATGACTCAAAATAAAATTAAAAGCAAATGTAAGATGCTCAACAAAAGAGTCTCCCTCTTTCATTTTCAAAGAATATAATCTTCTTTTTAACTACAATTTATTTATTAGATTATTTATTAAATGGTTCCCATTGTCCAACTTTATTCAATGTTCATTAGACATATCTACAAGTTCTCCTTCCTTTTCACCTTCTCTCTATTGATATCTCTCCTCCAAGAGATATTTCATTTTTAACTTCCACAACTTGTACCTAGATCTATTGATTTTCTCAATACTTGGATATGAAGTGTTAGCCATGAATCTAACCACACAAAATATACAAAAGCATAACATAAAGTGCTCTACTATAGCCAAAATACCCATAATACTTCCAAAAGAGGCATACCTCTCTAATGAAAATTGAAGCTTTGATGGAAAATTTTGATAAAAAGGATGAACTACTATAATGTAAGTTCTAAAAAATAGTGAATAAATATAATATATCAATTAATATGTATATTATTAGTTTAATTAAAAGGTGCAAAGAACCTATAATTTTATTGATATGGTAAAATTGTTGTAACACATAGTAGGTGAGGTGAAAATCTACAAACATCCAACAAAAAACAATAGCTAGATACAATATAGGCCCAAGGTAAGAGAAGGACAAAAAATAAAAAAATAAAGTAGGGAGGATGACATTTAGGAGTTATTGATGGAGCTAGATTGACCACTAGGAGCATGCAAGATAGGAGATGAAGGAGCCCAATTTAGCGACAAGGATGGATGGGGAGGCTATGGAGGAACATGGTGCCTGCGAGGCTAGAGAGCATCAAAGAAGACTTTGGTGCCTAATATGAGACATTCATCCATTTCATTCTAGTGTGCATCAAAGTCTCCTTTTAGGAAGCCTATATTCATGTAGACCACTTTCATGATGCAATTAGAACACATAGGCCACAACCAAGATGTCACAAAACCATAGATGGGAGACTAGACCAACAGAAAGAGCAGAGCCCAACATGAAATATTTTTGTAGGGTGGCCTTAAAATTACCCACTAGGAGGTAATCCTGAATATATCCTCAAGAAACTACCTTAAAAATATAAACATTTTGCATGATACCCATTATGTTCAAATGAGAGAAACATCAAGGCAACCTCAAAGTATATCATTTTCTATGTTGTGTATTGGAGAAGGCCTTCGCTCATGATCAAATGTGGAGATTCCACCATGCTAGAGAAATTAAAGGAGAACACATGGGAGATAAGAGTATCTAATCATACAACCCCATAACAAGGGGATCTCACTTCTATGGTAAAAGGTTGAATCTCGTATTCATTTTGCACTATAGCCACACACCCAACACTAATATCAATGGCTAAGAAAATGCACATAAAGAGTTTTAGATGGGTAAAATATAAGCATTATTTTCTTCCAAGAGATTCATGTGAGAATGTATTACTGGATAAAACCATCTTGAATTTGTGACCCTTAATAAATATGGATAGTAAGCAATGATGGTGTTTTTGAGAGCCTATAATTTCATATTTCCCATTAATCTAACTCTATACATGGTAGGTCTATTCTTTCATGTCTCCTATGGTTCTATTTACTATGTGTTTTCCCTTTCCGAGTATGTCTTTCCTTCCAACTCTTTTTATCTCTTCTTTCTATTGGAATTTGGACTTCTCCATCCTATCATTCCTTCCATCCTTAACTCACTCCACCATTGTATTTGTCAGAATTTTGGACTCATCTTTACTAGCATGCCCATTGTTCAGCCCCTAATGCCATGACTTATAGTGTGAATATTGTGGTATCTTTGACCCTTAATCCTTGATAGTCCTACTTTTATTTCTACTCTTTTCCCAACTTTATAGCACATGTTGTGATGTCATTAATTGTTTGTTCTTAGCACCATAACTTTCAAAATTGAAATCTGTCATGCCCAAAATATTTGTTCAAATTTGATGTTGCAAGTTTATTTTGTTGCTGACTTGTTATTGTTTTTATGGATATAAAAGTGTGAATGTGTCCTTTCTATAATCATCATCAACATTTTACACAATGATTTTCCTCAAAAATCATTTTGGGCACCTAGTTCAAGTGAGATCATAGGAAAAAAACCTATTGATTTTGGACGGCAGTATCATACAATGTTTGCATTTGAGCTTCATTGGACATGGATTCCAATTGCATTGTATTGGTCTAATTTGGCATTATTTTTGGTGTGAATATGAGAGATTGCATTTGTCATTTTATATTAAAGAATTATTTAAATGTAACATAGTCATTGTTTTAATAAGAAAGAGATTAGGAAATTACACCTATTATTTATTATTTTGTATAATTAATATTCTGTATAAATATTTAATTTTATTGGATCCATGTGAAGCGATACCCTCAAGTGGCACTAAAAGACTTATATCCAAAAAATGACAAGGAGTGGGATGCAATAAAATAAGAGTTCTTAGAAAATTTTGACACTCTGAAACTACCTATTGAGGG
>VDFB02046181.1:0-16827 GCA_007258455.2 Sequoia sempervirens | reverse complement strand
GAAGTAAAAATATCTCCTCCATGAATTCAAAGGAAAACCAAACCCATTTTATGTATCACTTTTCATCAATGGGCACAAGTTGAGTAATTGTATCACACATTCAAGAGCTTTAGAAAATGTGATGCCTGCCAAGGTTTCTCAAGTATTAGGATTGTCTTTACCAAAAAATTTGGGAAATGCTATTCTATGGATTCTAAAGAAGTACCTTTGATCAGGAAAATCAAAGATGCTCAAGTCTCTCTAGCATCTCACCCAAATATAAAACTTAAATTGATTATTTTGGTAGAAGATATCCCTGCCAGTAATGGTATGTTGCTAATTAGAAGTTTCTACAAAGACTTGAGTGGAGATATTCAAATGGACTAGTCCCATGCATAAATCCCAATAGGCCATAAGAAGGTGTGCTTGGAGCTAGAACCTAAGGCCAAGTTTATAATTATGAAATTAGAGGATCCTAAATCCTAAATTTTTTTTGAAGAATCAAAATTCAGAAAGTATATACTTCTCCCAGAAAATCAAAGTAATAAACTATTTTTCTTAGTTTGTGTATCTCTTCAGAAGTATGGACTTTATAATTTGATGGAAGTTGTTCTAATTTAGGATTTGGTGTAGGTGTGATCTTGATTTCTCCAATCGGAGATCATTTCCATTTTCTCATCTTTAAATTATAATTTAAGAATACCAACAATATAATAGATTATAAACCTCTGTTGTTAGGTTTTTCAATGAAAAAAGAGAAAGGAATTAAAATTTTGAGAGCCCTTGGAGATGCAGAATTGATTGTCAAGAAAGTGCGCAAATTATTTACTATCAAAATGAAAGATTAAAACATTAAATAAATAAGGTTTGGGACAACATTGAATATTTTGATGTTTTCTCTATTGAAGTAATACCTAGAGAGAAGAATTCTAGAGTTGATTTATTGGAAAAAAAAATCTTATTGCTACCTCACCCAGACTTTAGGGAGAATTCACTGGATTGAAATGATGTATAGAACTAGTGTGCTAGATAATGAAGATATCTAGTAGGTTTTTGAGAATGATACATAAATCTAAGCCTTTTTAGAAAATATTGAGATGTTTTCCCACTCTTATTTTGAAGGGAGTATAGATGAATGTAAAGAACTTTGTCTAGATCATGTACAAGACTCAGAAAGAGGTGTTATCCAGCTAAAGAGAAATAAAATTCTTAAAGTTATGGTTTTTCTAGAAGACTTATTTGATAGGTATGATTGATCTATTAGAAAGAAAATTAGTGAATCCATCAATAGTTCAAGAGAGTACAAAGTTGTTAACATTGGAGAGTCTGATTGTCCAAAGTTGGTTTATATGGGAAATTGTTGTACACCGAAAGAAATGGATAAATTGATCACCCCGTTGATTAAGTATAAAGAGGTTTTTGCTTGGTGTTATGATGATCCTAAGAACTTTATGAATGGGGGACTTCAACATCACATTCCTCTTAAACTAGGAACCTTCCCTTTCTAGAAAAAGCCCTAAACATATAATCCCTCATTTGCAGAGAGGTGGATAAAATTTTGAAAGCAAGAATTATCTATCCCATACATCATTTGACTTGGATAGCTAACATAGTTCCTGGTCATAAGAAAAATGGAGATATCAGAATTTGTGTTGATTTTAGGAACTTGAATCAATCATCCTTAAAAGATAATTATTTTCTACCAATGATTGATCATATTTTCAAATCATTGCTAGGTTTGAGATGATGTCTATGTTGGATAGTTTTTTTTTGTATAATTAGATAAGTGTAGCAAAAAAAGATCAACACAAGACAATATTCACCACTCCATGGGAAATATTTTCTTATAATCACATTCCTTTTAGATTGATTATTGTAGGTACAACTTTCTAGAGGGTCGTGAACCTTTTTTTCGGTTATCTCAATATTAAAATCATTGCCATTTACCTAGATGATCTGACTATGTTCTTAGAGAAAATAGAAAATAATTTCAATGAGCTGAAAAGATCTTGTAGAGATGTAGAGAGCATGACATCTCCTTGAACCCAAAGAAATCAATTTTTTGGGGTCACAAAGGGAAAACTCCTTGGATGCACTGTCTCAAAAGAAGGTATTAGAATTGATCCTGGGAGAATCAAATACATTCTTTAATTGATATTTCCCTTGAATAGAACTAGAGTTAAATATTTCTTTGGAAAAGTGAATTTCTTGAGGATATTTGTACTAGATTTTTTTGAAATCACAAATCATATATAGTGGATATGATGAAAGAAAAAAAAGGCTTTAAATGGAATGAATCTAATAAGAAAGCATTCAAGTATATCAAATAAGCCATTGCATAGGACCTTGTACTAATTTATCTTGATTTTAAAAAGGACTTTATTTTGCATAGTTATGCATTAGAACATACTATGTTAACAATCTTGTTGCAAACAAATGAACAAGGAGTACAAGAACCCATAGTCTTCATGAGTGTTCCGCTTAAGAAATATGAACCGAATTATTCTCAAATAAAAAAAAATGCTTTTGTTGTGCTAAAGGTTTTGAAACAATTTAGATTTTATATTTTTCACTTGCATTGTATTGTCTATGTACCTAACCCTACAGTTAAAAGTATCATTACACAACAAGAGATCAACAATAACAAAAGAGAATCTTGGGTATTCAAATTACAAGAATATAATTTGGACATAAATCGGGCACTAAACTAGTCATAGGATGAGGACTATTCAAAATAATAGAAAAAAGTGAGCCAAATACAGAGAATAATATGCCTATAGTATTGTTGGTTAGTCTTCAAGATGAGTGGTTTTCAAACATTGACTATTATCTTACATATGGGGAATCTCCAACTCACTTATCTTCAAGGGAGAAAAGAAACCTTAAGCTTAAAGCATTCAAATATGTGATTTGGGGAGAGGCACTATATAAAAGGGCATTGAATGGAACCTTCTTCAAGTGTATGGATAAATATCAACAAAAGAAGTTGTTGGAGTTTTTCCATAATGAAGCTTGTGGTGGAAATTTCTCTTCATTAGTTACTTCTTTCAAAATATTAAAGCAATGCTATCATTGGCTAGGGATGTTCAAAGATGCATATTTCTAGGTATCTAAATGTGAAAACTACGGACATTTTGTTGGCAAACCCTAGTTGGCAACACTTCCCTTGAAATCTATAGTAATTGATGAACCATTCGAGTAGTGGGGTTTAGATTTTTTTGGTCCTATCAACCCACATTCGAGTGTAGGTCATACTCACTACAACCGATTACTTCACCAAGTGGGTGGAAGCCACATCAATCAAACACATAACTTCATAGGTAGTTTGTGATTTCATCAAAGAGAATATCTTGGTTCAATTCGACATCCTACAAAAATTGATGAAAAATAATGCAGCTAGTTTCTTATCAAATGAGATATCCCTATTTTTTTATGAGAATGGAATTAATTTATCCCATTCTTTAGCTCATTATCCTCAAGGTAATAAGCAAGTAGAGTCTAGGAATAAGAATTTTATTTTTATTGTGAAGAAGTTGTTTGATGAAAACTAGAAAAATTAGCACAAGAATTTATTTGAATCATTATGGGCTAATAGAATCACACCAAAGAGAGCAATAGTTATGTCTTTTGTTGATTTGGTATATGGAATAAGCAGTGCTCTACCCTTGCCTTTGGATTTATAATCCATTAAATTATAGATTTCTCTAGAAGATCAAGAGCTTCAAAACTCATTGGAGAAAATAATTACGTACCTCAACAAAGTCAAAGAATAAAGGGAGGATATGGTGGATAAAATCACTATGCACCAAGCTAGGGTAAAAAATATTTTTGATAAAAGAGCTAGGCCAAAGAATTTTATGGTTGGGGATTGGGTATTTATTTGGGATAGAAGGATCACACAAGAATTTTGATTCCTTATGGAAAGGTCCTTTCAAAATTACCCAAAGATGTGACATAAATACTTTTGGGTTGTCTTACCCTGATTGTACAACCTTTCCCTATCCATAAAATGGGTAGGATTTGAATGTCTATCAAATGTGAATGCCAACATGTGTTTCCTTTGTAAATATTAGGTTAGGACTTTTAGCTTGTTCTTTTTTCTTCCTCCTTTCTTTCTTTGCAATTCTCGATTCATCATATCCTTGCTTATGCCTCATAAGTGTTGACACTATAGCCCAATGGATAACACATTAATCTATCATTCTTGGTTCTTTCACATCCTTTAGAATCTCGGTCCCCAATGAGAGCCAGTTGTTACCATAGTTCTCAATATCCCTTTGTAAGCCTTGTAAATTTTTAAAAGAGCCTTGTTATCAAGTGTTAGCTTCTAATGTGGTTTCCAAAACCCCATCAGGTTTCAACATAGTTGTCATAACCACATGTTTCCCTGTAATTTCCATGTTAAAGGCGTATCAGTGCCCATTCCATCAACTCTCTTAAAGGTTTTCAAGAATCATGTTGGCACTCGAAAGGATTTTTAGAACTTACCTAGAAGCCTACATTAAATGAAATAGGTTGTGTACTTAATCAAAATTGGTTAAATCGCAAGAGTTTCAAAATTTTATATAGGTTTTGAAATCTATGTTGGGATCTGACAACGTTTTGTAAAACTCATTGATATATGATCAAATACTATCATTCAAGATTTGATCTTGGACAAATGGAAAACTTGGCTTCAAACATGGGTTTCCAAAGTTTCAAGAAATTTGGAGGCAAAGGTAAATCATTTTGAAACCTTTGTTGGAGCCCAACAAGGTTCTTTAAACCCATGGATTCTTTGATAAGCTTTCATAGTCATTCCTTTCAAAATTCAAAAAGTGTTAGAAATAAGTGTAAGATGGGAAATATCACACATGTCAAATTTCAAGTATGCCATTAATACTCACCTACCACTCCTAAACATTAATTATAGGTGTAGGAAATGAAAGAGAAAATTTGCAGAAAACCTATGAGCAATGGTGTTGTAGTGTTCAATCCTAACATAGAGGCATAGTGAATTTATCCTTGGCCTATGATGTCATAAAGTAATTCAAGAAGAATTCTTACAAATTTGGAAACAAAGTGCCATTTTAATATCCAATACATATTGTTGAATTATTTCCTAAGCACAAATCATGACAGTATTCATTCAATTATATTCACCATGAAGTACAAATACTTGGTTTATGAACATTTATCTAGTATGTCAAGTACATTACTAGAAATTGGTGATACCAAGATAGGGCACATAAATTTAAATAAATTTTGGTAAAGGATTGGGAAGGAAGATAGATCTCCAATTACCTAGAGACTAATTGAAAGTGGGTTTCTACAAGCCACAACCTTTCCCATGATAGTGGAATGTATGTACCTAGTCATAGAATGCATTAACTATTATGATTCCAATGCAAGAAAAAATAGGAAAAATGACAATCGATTGGTTGTCAAGATCAACAAGGATACTTTTGTGTCATGTTAGTGGTTTCTAGAAACAGAGGAATATACAGACTTCAATTTCATTCTTTCCCATCAATATTTTCAAGAAAAGAAGGGACAAGATTAAAATTTTATTATCGAGGAATGGTTTTCCATCCCAAAGAAGGGAAAATATTATATACATAAAATGCTACATGGTTCCCATTTGGTGGATGAGATCTCTAACATGATAGTTATTTTGAATAGACTAAGGGTTAAGGAAATGGCTCATGATTTTGAAGATTGTCAAATGTACTTATTTATATCTAGATAATTATTCATGGTGCACAATATCTTGATTGAGCTCAGCTTATCTGTGATCAAATGCATTCTACGATCCTTCAATTTTCTCTTAATAGGTCATTCTATATGTCTTCCTATATGTTCTATGCTATCACATATACCAGACATTGGCCAAGTTTGAGACCATTTGAGGTTCAGGATGGAGATATCCAAGTATACGATTATTATAGCCAACTCAAATTAGAAAGGATTTTTAATAATTTTAGAAGAGTGAATGAAAAATTCACTGAGGATGGTAAGAAAGATCCAAGGGGACATAGGTTTAAGGATTTCTTTGAAGGGCATTCAATTAATTGACACTTATGGTGGCCATTTTATACGATTTTAAATATTTACCTACATTAGGATTCTAGGTTTTGATGGACTCCCTTACAAGTTACCTAAATATGTAGAGGATAAATTTGTTCTCATTGAAGTATGTAGGTAAGTGGAAAAAGTAAATAAAAGGTGACAAGAGAGGAAAAAGGTAGGTATCCAATTCCCTATTGACCTCAGATATTACTCTTGTAAGTCAATGTTAGATGCCCTTGATATTGAAAGGAATTTAATGAAGTATACAATTTGCAGTTCTATGAAAGGAGATTCCCCTTTGACAACAACAACTTTGTTAAGGACAATCTATAATTAGGGCTAGGCTCTTACCATATTCCATATTTAGAGTATTATTTGGTAGACTACGTAGAATGAGTATGAAGTTCAAAGGAGACATTGGATGAGATTATCATTAAGGAAAGATATAACATTCAAAATAAATTGGGTAATACAAGGTATAGGAGATGATGAACCTAACCAATTGGACCAATTTTTTATCAATCATGTGAAGACGTGCAACCAATTGTGTCAATGGATTTGAGTATTAAGGAAGTATAAAGTATTGATGCCAAGACTATAGTAGTACTCAAGAGAACTCAAGACGGGTTGGCTAGGAAGATGTAGAAAAACAAACCACTTTACCTATAAAATATCAAGATACTCAATGTTCATCAAGGGGAAAGTAGCCAAGCACCATCAAATTCCACTCTACAATAATCCTCCTCTAGTCAAAAAAAAATCCCAAGTGGATAAGGAGATGGTGATGAGGATCCTCTAGAGAAAGGAATGCTAGAGAAAACTTGTGGGGATGATGTTCAAAGGAAAACCCAGAAAGAGAAGGATAAACAAGTAACAGTAGATGTGCCTTCCTCTCCATCACAAGTAAGTGATTCTTCTTCTCCCCATTCTCTTGATTCTCCCCCACCAAATGCGCTACAAAACTCTCTACCTAGGGTAGGCCCTACTCCACCTTCTTCTCTCGAAGTGAGAATCTCTGATACTCCTCCCCTTAGGAGAGCTTTATATTTCACATCTCTTGGTACCAAATCCATGTAGACTCCCACTTCCACCTCATGGATAGAAAAAATATCTCAAATAAAAGGAAAATATTCCAATTGAACCTCCCTAATAAGGATTTTGTCAGCTAGTTACTTTAGAGAACTTCCAAATCTAAGAAATTAAATACTACATCCAAATTGATGGAGGATGTTGATACAAGGAATATGTATGTAGAAGTGGTACATCCCTTTGCACAAAAGGATGTAGGACAAGTGACTTTTAGTGATTTTAATATCACTAAAGTTAACTTGGGACCTTCCACTAGAGATGGGGATGCACACAAATTTCAAGTAACAACCGCTAGACTATGGAAAAGGACAACCAAGGATAAGCAAAGTAAATATGAGTTGAAGCATCTAGTCCAAATCTTAATTGATTTCTTAAAATCATTGATCAATCCCATTCCTCAACCAATCAGTCAGATGAGTGCTTCCTTTGATCCAACTTCATCTATGGGTAAATATATGGAACTAGTAAAATTCATGGTTATAAGACTCATGGGAAGATCACTGAAGACTAGACTACAGACATATTTGTCAGAGATATACAATTCATTGCTGACATGAGAAAGATATGTGAAGACATTGAAGTGTTTAAAACTGAAATGGAAAATGAGATTACCATTTACAAACATGAGGAATTCATTTGGTTGAAAATTGATGGTGATTTCAAAGAAATTCTTGTGGTAGGGGCAGACAAATTGGAGGCTATATAAATCTTTCCAACTGTTGATGACAATAGATGTGTTATGTGGAAGAGGAGTATTGAATGAAATATTTTTTTCTTGAAACAAAACGTATTGGAGAAATGCAAGTTGCTTAAATATTGTAATCAAATGAAACAGGAGATCCATGAGAACCTTTTGAGCATTTCCATCCATCTCCAGAAAGAGAATGATCCTCATGATAAGGATGTTGAAATTTTAAAGGGAAACTTTTAAAAATTGATGGAAATTGTTTCATCCTCTTTTTGTGATTCTCCCTTTGTATTGACAACCTTTTTTATTTGAATTTGATGAAACAAAAATGGTTTATTTAGAAAATTGTTAGTATTCTAAAAATATAAGAAATGTTTGATTATAAATTTAATAGGTAATTATTAATTATTTTTTACATGCACCATGCTTGAAGTCTTGATTGATAGACTGGATGAAAAAATTTATAACTTTCAAACTGTTCCACCCTTTTTAAATCTAAAAAATGTGTCACACTCTATGTGATCTAGGTGGATCTTCAGAACCTAAAAATTGAAGTGTTCCAATTTCTTTTAGAAGTAGTGCCATCACGTAGAGCACATAATCCTGAATCTGGCGCAACTTGAACAGGTGAAAAATGAGTCTGTTTGCTCAAGTTACACACAGTCAAAGTTCGGTCAACCTTGGAATAGGAGGCCATCCAGAAGGTGAAAAATTGACCAACACAGAATCAGCCGAAAGTGGTGTCAATTCGGAGGGCTCGTCGACACAATCACAATGAATTTTGTTTCATCAAATTTTGAGTCTGTATATCTGAGATATTGCCAGTCAAAGCTCGGTCAAAGGTTGGTCAACTCAGCTATGAGGGACGAGGAAAAAGGTGGAAAATTCATCGTCACAGAATTTGGTGAAAGTGGTACCAGGCCTGGAATTTGACGGCCACCCCTACCTGTCATAAAAAATTTTGTGACGGTTTGATTATTTAAATAACTGTCATTTGACGTCTTATAAAAAATATAAATTGTAAAAAAAATACCATCTCTATCTCTTTCATACTAGTTCTTTTACTTCTAATTCTTTTTTTTCATTCCTACTCCTTTTTTTTGTTTTCATTCATACTCATAGAAACATAGCAACAATTTATAAAAATACCATCTCTATCTCTTTCATACTAGTTCTTTTACTTCTAATTCTTTTTTTTCATTTATACTCCTTTTTTTGTTTTCATTCATACTCATAGAAACATAGCAACATTTAACATGTACTTGAAAACCCCAAACAGTGGTCAGCGTTGTAAATAAAAACAATCATCATAAATAAAAATAAAAAATCATTATAAAAACCAAATAAAATTTTAGAGGAATTCAAAACATACAAATGCTCACCAATAAAATTGGAAGCTCTCCAATATCACTTGTAAAACAATAAAAACAAAAAATCATTTATAAAAGCCAAATAAAATTTTAGAGGAATTCAAAAACATACAAATGCTCACTAATAAAATTGGAAGCTCTTATGTAAAGCACACAAATTTTGTATCTTCAAAAAAACAAAAATTCTTCTTGGGATATATATATCTTAGTAAAAAAAAAATGTAAAATTAAAAAACAGTAATAATTAGTAATAAATCTAAAAAACATAAATTTATTAAGAAGTTTCTAAATTCATATTAAAAATAAATCTTGTTAAAAATATGTTAAAAGTTAAAAAACAATTATATTCTATTTTGAAAAGATTTTCAATTTAAAGTTTTTAAATTTATCTTTAAAATAATCAAAATTTTAAATTTATTGTTAAAAGTACTTTAAAAATTAGAAAGAATTATATTTCCTAATTGAAAAGATTTTAAACTAATTTATATTTTTATATATATATATATATATATATAAAATATTGTCTATAATATTTTTTACCATTTAATAACAATTTAAAGTGTCATATATTCAGCCATATAAAAATAGCAAAGCCAACTTATATGGTCTAATAAAAATTTAAAGTTGTAACATAATGCATCTAAAATGCAAAAGGTCAGCCAGGACCATCAAATTCCAGTTCTCGAAGTGTCACCGCTGAGCTCGGGTCGGTGACCTTCCAATGGTGCATTCGCTGCTGCGGCAATCGGATGTCGGTGCATGA
The DNA here is from genome assembly GCA_007258455.2 of Sequoia sempervirens. Classification (NCBI taxonomy): domain Eukaryota; kingdom Viridiplantae; phylum Streptophyta; class Pinopsida; order Cupressales; family Cupressaceae; genus Sequoia; species Sequoia sempervirens. Next base: position 6,890 of record VDFB02046181.1, on the reverse strand, counting down.
AGTTAGGAGCTACCAAAGTGTCCGCTGATCCGAGGTACAAGCGGTAACGGCCTGCCGACAAGAAGATGACGCCATCCCCGGCCAGTTGGCTATCGTGTAATCGCATGCATCAATGTGGTCTTGACATCGGCATTCGGTATTATCAGCGGACGCGACATCAAAGACACACAATCGTGCAATGAAGCCCACATCGCATCCCTCTAGCCGACGTGGGGTGGCACACCGATAGCGCCAAGGTCGATAGATGTGGAGCAGCATGCTCCAACACGCATTCGGTACCGGAAGTTAGCCCGATGAGGGAAGGCGGACGCGACAAGCAACTTTGGGTTCTCCGCTAATATCTCCTCGCCACGTGGGCAACTCCTCGCGATGTCTTCATTCAACCGGGTGCATGTTGTTCGCTTGTTAAGAGTGTAGAGCGTTTGAACCCCGACTGCTGCTTCATAGGGTTCGCTAACGACTCCAGCACCATTTCTCGTGGACCGTTACTAATAATGTGAAGCTGCCTCGATTTTGTTGTATGTTGTTTGGGTTTGAAAATGAGCCACTGGGTTGAACTCCGAATCTAATCAAAACAAAAATTATTGTTTCCCCAAATACGCTGCACGCAATGTGGTTTCGAATACATGTTAGAGATGGGTTTTTTAATAACCCTTAATAAGGCCCAAAAAATAAACTAAATAACCATTTTGGTTATTAGTTATGTGTTAAAATTAAATACAAACAAAAACCACCCTAAACAACTCAAGCCCGAAATGCTATAAACAAGGGCTTGAAAACAAATTTAATTATTTTAAGGGGGATTATGGTTTACATTTGTAAAAAAATAAGGGAATTGGTTTTTAATTTTCTATTAAGGGGGAAAATTCCAAGTCAGGTGGTTTTGGTGGTTTTAACCACATAGGCCCAACTTCAAGTATAAAAGGGAGGAGTCTTGGAGTGTTTTTCATCATCCATTAGTTGATCATCACTTCCTAAGTTGATCCATTAGTTGATCATTCTCCATTGTATCCCTTTCTCTTGGTCTTTGAGAGGCTTTTTGTGAGAGAATTTCTTAGAGGGAATTAGGAGAATATTTGAGTTGTGATGTATTGATGTTCTGAGTCTTGTAGTAGATCCTATTAGGCAAAGTTAGTTTTCTTCCTCTTTGTTAGTCATCCCTAGCCTTGAGAGCTTTTGAGAGGGGTGTGAGTGAGAGACTTTTGTATGACTTTGTGGAAAGGCTACAAGATATTGTAAAGCAGTGTTACAAGAGGCTCGTGGAGATTGTACTACGTTTCAGAACATTTCAATAGATTGGTCACTCGATTGAGCTCGACCTGGAGACGTAGTCACGTTGTGGTGAACTCCGTAATCAAATTGGTGTCTTCTTTATTCTCTCTTGGTTCTATGTTTTGAATTATCTCTATTTAATGTTCCTGCTACTTCATTGTTGATGTCTTTATGCCTTTGTTCATAATCACTTAAGCAACGTTTGTCATAGATCCCTTCCGCTTTACGGATCACTATGCTTCACTAAATATAGGTTAAAAAAAATTGATTTTTTTTTACCAAGTTAGGTTGGCCAAGCCAATAGTGGCATGGTGTGATGGTTAAGTTGTGTTGTTATTCTTGCCATCAAGGTTCAAACCTCATTGGGGTATAACTGTTGAGACATATTGGGGATGAGGTCTCCCATTTGTGACCTCACTAGTTCATAGGCCTAAGTCAAAAGTGTTCACCCCTCTTAATAAAAAAGTTAGGTTTTCCAAAAAATTACTTTTAAATATTTTAAAAATTCCTAGTAAAAAAATCATAACTAATTATTTACAAAAAAAATTCAAAAAAAAAAGTCATATCCAAGCATGTGTCCTTTACTTATATTTAAAGATTCATTTATTTTTCACTTGTACTTAGGTTGGCTAGAATTAAACCTACTTTTTTTTCAAAAAAACTAGTAGTGTTTCATTGGACTTTAAAAAATAGTAGCCTAGAAACTACATTCAATTTTCTACAAATTATATTTTTGTATATTTTCAAATTGTGTTAATAACACATTCAAATTTTTATGTGAAGTTTATTAAGTCTAACTTTTAGTATTTTCATTGCCACTTAGAGGTAGTGTTTGTCCCATCATGGTCCTACACTCACCTACATGGCATTCCCTATTGTAAACTCTTGTAACTTGTTGCACTCAATTTTCTTATCTTCTTATCTTTGACATTAGGGTATGAATATAACACTTCAAGCGTCTAGGTACATAATCTTTAACCTACTCCCTTATTTTCCAAAAATATTATTAATCTTAAGAACCATTCAAATCTATTACCCCCACCAATTGTAATGCTTGCCTCAATCTTGAACAACATTCCTATAAGCATTCCTCTTGCCAACACCATTTATCCACTAATCATCATATACTTATCCATATTAAATACTACCTACAAACCTCTATCATTAAACTTGATAATCAAAATTAAGTCCATCCAAACTAAGAATGTGCAAAAAACTATGAAGGGTTTTAAATTTTTTTGTCTTTGAACTTGAAATAAAATCTTCCTCAAACTGTAATCTTATATGTTAATTTATATCCTAAAAAGACTTCAACTCCATTTTTCTTTTCATATTCATTGAACCACCCCTTATTGGGAGCCATATGAAATGAGCCACTCAAGCCAATTAGCCATTAATCATGGAATTCATGTGAGCATGAAGGGACCATTAATATATCATTGAGTCTTGACTAGAGATATTTATTTCTATGGAACTTGGGGAATCATCAAATGACTTACCACTCTTTTTAGGTTTACATACCTTCTTATAATACCTCAATTTACCATAATTTTAACATTTCCTTTAAGTTTTATCTAGATTCATAAATTCACCTCTACAGTTTGATCTCATGTCCTATTACTTCATTTTATTTATCTCTTGGGAATGTATTCTCACAAAGTGTACACACAATACACTAGATTTTACCTAGGAAAACCCTTTTAATAAAAAATTCCCACACAACAATATTATTCCTTATTAAATAAAACAATTATTTATAGTAAATTAATGTACTTTAGGGTTTCTTAAAACCCTAATTCATTTGGGAATTACATAAGCATTTCATCAAATAGGCAGCCACCTAAGTAGTTTTGGAATACCATGGACCAAAAAGACAACCCATAAAAGGACCCATTTCACATGCACAATCTAAACAAATGAAAATCATGAAAATTATATAACACATTTCCAACACTCAAAAAGGAGATTCACAAGTGGAGAAGGCTAACAAATTAATTTACAAAGTTAAGAAAATATATGTATTTCCAAGTACAGGAGGAATACAAGGGGTCTTAGGAAAATTATAAGCACCAACATGACCAACGTAGAGTGGAGTATAAGTTTTATGGTTGTGACAATGTGTAGCTATTCTCGAGAAAGGAAAAAAATTAAGGACCTTTAAGGAAGCTCAATCTTATGATATATAGACTTGTTGAAATAATATAATAGGTGGGGTATAACATATTTAAGATGGAATTAGGCTCATTTATGAAATATTTTCTAATGGCTAGCTGCCGATGTAAGTCGACTTGTTTGAGTATTCTATCGCTGGATGAAGTATAATGGATGTTACATTATTATCTGATTTCCATACTTTAATGAGAAAGCATCTAACTAGAAAAACGACATTGTACCTTGTGGCCAGCGCTGAGAGGTAGACAAAGAAAACAATTGGCGAGACATGGCTGATAGGACTTCAAAGCAAACTCTTAAGCAAGCATATCTGAGTTTCAAAAGGAAATTACGAGAACATGTTAATGCTTCATTTGGTTGCAAATTCAAATTTTTTGGGGTCGTTCCTTCCTAGTTGGAGTGTATAATTCAAATCAACCTGAAATTTAAAAGTTGCTGGATTAGCGGGAGCTTGGTTACTTAGTCAAGAAGGGAACCAAGTTAAATTGGGGAGGGACCCTTTCATCATGGCAAATGGTTTTATTCTCGGTGGAAACATGAATGGACTTGTATGGCGGTTTGAAAATTACTCATTATAACTTCATTTAAGCTGTATGTTCACCACCAAGTGGGTGTCATGTTCGTCACTAGGTAAGTACTGCTCATTTGTTGTGTTGAATGAAGGCAACACTATAATGGATAGATTATGAAGCATTGAAGTCACTCAACTATCATAAGAACCTCATAATTTCTCCAATTGAAATGTTTTTTTTTTTCAAAATCAATTTCATTTTTGTGTAGGATAGAGAGTGGAAGACAAAATTTTGGCACTTGAATCGATTCATTTCACATTCATTCTGCCATTTGGGGCAATAGAAGGATAGAGTAATAGTATAACTTGTGTGAAATTTATTTTGCAAGGGTTGAATTATAACATTCATATTTCATGTTCTTTGTGGATTTGTGTTCATAAGAGCTATGGTTTTTGAGTTGCAAGGGTTGCATGATAGGTGTGAAGAAGTTTCAAAGTACTATAAGGACTCCAATGAACCATATTAACATTGTAACATTTATTTTGATAATTGATCTAATGATATTAGGAAACCAAAGTTCAATCTTGCTAAATTTTTCATCCCTTGGGCTCTCTCTAGCTAAATGTCTTATTTTTAATTTGATCATGTGTATTTCCTTGCATTTTCTTTTCCCATTTTCATGATTCCTAGTTACATTTCCAATATTGAGAGCATATGTACTTGTTGGTAGCATCATTATGGGGTATTTAAACATTGTTTAGAAGGTTAATTAGTTGAGTTAGCATATGGATATTTGTTGTTGGAAATCACAAGAGGTATAGCCTCTATGTTTAACAAATCATTCTTTCCCCAAGTAGATACCTAGCCATTACTATCTTATTTATATGATTGACAAAAATAAATTTTTATATCATTAAAAATAATATATAGAAAACATGGTTTCATAAAACTATTTATGATGATTTATCGTCATTTAAAGAACAAGACAATAAATACATTTATTGCTAGCTCATTTTGTATAACTATAAGTTTTAGCATTTCATTGTCAAATTGTCATACTTGTTCAAGTAAAATAGTCAATTGAATGAGTAAAATAGAAATTTGGCTACCTCATTTTTGCTAATTAAGAACTTCAAAAAATATTTTGAGAAGGGACATACTCTTTATAACTCTAATTAACAATTAACCATTCTTTCCCTAAACAAAACTTCATTTTTTAAAATCAAATCTCACATTATTTTTTTTTTAACTAACTAAAAATTACTTAAAGATTTCTTTAAAAACATATTCTTTAAAACACAAATTAACCATTTTAAAAATAATCCAATACTTTTTTTAATTAATAATTTTTTAAATACAATTAATATTACACCCAACTACTCAAATACATTACCAAACATCCATTATATGAGCCTTTTTAAAGGAAAATTATTTAGATTAGGAGGGTTATTTGATAAAAATAAAGAGTGCAATCGTATCAAAGCTCAGTAATTATGAGGGATCTGTGCATGAGTAAATGGTGTAGCAGCAAAGTGGTGGTGAAACTAAAATTTAAATACCATAATTGAGATTACAAGCATAAGGTCTCCTATCTGTAACCTTAAACAAAAACTATGCACTCATTTCATAATAATTATAACCATTATCTTTGTCCATAACCACACTATTTATTTTAAAATAAGAGATAAAGCAAAAGTAGCCAAGCAGGATAGAACCCAAATTGCCTCTCCAGAGTCACAAACCACTCTACAAAGTCAGTCTCTCCAACTAGCAGATCACAAACAAAGATTACACTAGAAGTTCAAAAGCTTAAACCCTGTTGAGCTTGTCCTGACATACTATCTTGAGTGATCATCAGTTGGAATGGCAAAAACAGCAACTTTTGCCAAAAGGAGTATCTGAGCAAACGCATCCAGGCCCTTTACAATCGTCGCAAGTTGTGATAAGCCCACACATCCTCTCAGGGATTGCAGTTGCATTTGCTTCTCTTATAAATATGTTGCTGCTCCCTGCACTTGCCATCAAGATACCATTGCATGCATGACAAAACCAAATAAATTCCATATCATAGAATAGATTATATTTGAATCATACTATGTCCTGACATGGATCACTGTGTGATCCAAAATGTCAAGAAAAATATACACATTTTATTCTAAAAATTACGCTTCATAAAGTTATGGACTGTGGAAAATTCATACCAATTATTTCTCTACTCTATCAGATGTTGAAGCTTCGGAAATAAACACAAGACATTCAAATATATGTTTGGATAATAAAAACATGTAAAAACAATTTGAATATCACTCAAAACATAGATTTTTAAATTCAATTTGAATATCACTCAAAAGATCGATTTTTAAGTTCTTCTCTTACCAGCAGCTATGATCATCACTGTTAAACAAACAAAAATCATCAGTGAATGCATGAAGCCAACATAAGGTCCTGCCATCTTCATCTTTGCTTGCTCTATTCTCGATATTTCCTTACAAACAAATTCTATGTAGGTCTGATTGTGTGGAAATCTAAATTTTGTGGATTTCCCTTCCAATTTCCTCGCTGATAAAGGATCTCTGAGCCTCCTCAGCCTTGATTTGACGGCCAGGTATATATGATTTAAACTTTAAGATGATTGTATCACTTGAAAGGGGTATACCAAAAATTTGTTTGACAGGCAGGATTGAATGTCAAATTTAACGCCTTACTGTCAGAGTTAATCATCGATTGCTAAAAATGAAAATGAGATTTGCCTGGTGGCGGTTGAGCATCTCTGAGTTTTAGACAGATGGGTATCCAAATATAACATTGGACGTTTCTGTAACAATTTAGACAGATTCTAAACTTACAATTTAGCAGGGAAATAAATATCCTCTGGAACTGCTATCCAGCCCCGTCATGGATGGGATCTTGCATCATAACTGCAGTGCATTCCGT
>VDFB02046180.1:0-23486 GCA_007258455.2 Sequoia sempervirens | reverse complement strand
GAGATGAAAATATAAGTTCTGAGGTATTCCTACCATAGATTTCAGGATCATAAATATCATAGTATTCATCAATGAAACCTAGGGTTTTAAGCAATTTTTCATAATGTATTTTTTTATTTGACATTGCTCTAGTGGTACTGGTGGTAGACATGCTTATACATTGTGAAATTGTGAATTCCCAATCATTCCTCCTTAATTTTTCTTAATTCTTAAGTCTCTCAACCCTAAAACCAAACTTCAAAGTTTGACAAAATAAGATTTTAAGAAATGTCAAACAATGAAATGTAGCCACAGGAATTCTTTCACTTACCTGGATTTTGACTCTTGAAAAGACTAATGCTGACAATCATGGAAACTGGAATGGATTTGTTGGAAGTGGAATTGTGGAACCCAGAACAGGGTGGTGCACTGCAATGAGCAATCTAAATACTGAAATCTCCCCGTGTGCTAACCCTCTCACTTAAAAATAAAACCACTTAGCAATAGAAAGTGCTTTTTTTTTCGAACATTGAAGTGAATGAAACATCAACGTGTTGCTTCTGGACTACATAATTAGAAAATGGCTGACAACATTTAGAAATGCACAAGTAGTACATGGTTGCCAACATTTAAAACAACCCATTTATTCTTGCATTGACAATAAATTCTAAACCGTTAGTCTTTCTAAATTTAATGGTTATAGGGTGATTTCAAAGGTTTAAGTTCACAAGCCTAGCACTCTGTGCATTTTATTCTAGAATGAAACTACAACGATACATCAAATGTTAATCGAATGGTTGAAATTTGAGTAATTTATGATATAAACAATAAAAATCTATTTTAAAGGGGCCGATAACTTAACATTGCAAAGGATTTAATAAAATGAATAATGATATTGGGAATCGAGGGAGATCAACGACAAATTAAAGTGAATGAAACATTGAAACTTCAACGTGTACATGTTGCTTCCAGACTACACAATTAGTGCATGGTTGTCCTGCATTGACAAAAAATTCTAAACCATTGATCTTTGTAAATCTAATGGTTATAGGGTGATTTTGGAGGTTTAAGTTCTCAAGCCGAGCGCTTTGTGCATTTTATTCTGGAATGCAACTAAAACCATACATCAAATGTTCATCAAACGGTTGAGTAATTTATGATATAAATAATAAACATGTGTTTTAAAGTTGTTTTAAAATTTAGTGCGCTAGGATTGACATCAAGGCCAAGGGGTCGGTACCTTAATGTTGCAAAGGACTTAATAAAATGAATAATGATACTCGAGGAGATCAATGAAAATTAGAAATCAATAACATTTTGAGTAAACCCTAACAAGAGTGACAACTTTCAGTGTATAATGTTTTTTGTCAATTTGATGACAACTTTCTTTTTTCATTTGTATTGCTTTATGTTTTAAATCTGCATGCAATTATTTCATAAATAGATAATACTTAATTTCTTAAAGGAAAAAAAATGATTTGAATAGATTCATAGACACTGAACTCAAAAAATAATTCTTTACTATAAATGAATAATGAAGAATAACACAACCATTTATCTTATTACAACTGAATTACAATGTCACATTATTACATATCCTTTTAAAGATGGGTGGAGCACGCAAGTTCCAAGCTCTTGTTTTGTATAAAAAAACATATGTTACTTTACATAATAAAAATACAAATGTAAGCGCCAAGCTTCTGTTGGACTACTGGTGATAATGTAATACAAATGTCACTCTCAAAATAAATGCATGGTGATGGGACTTGTCGGGTTAACCATGCACTCTAAAAATAAATGCATGGAACTTGCCTAGTAAGCCATGGGCACTCAAAATAAATGCATGAGACTTGTCTGGGAAAGCATGCGATCTCAAATACAAATGCATGGGGCTTGCCTGGCAAACTATGCTGGGGAAAGGGGAGCTATGAAGATACAAAATGTACTTATCCCCTTTGAGAACCAGAGTCATGCAAAAGATGAGGGGTAGTAAAATTTCCCCAATCTTTTACAAGAAAACCTCCATGCAATGGAATAACACTTATCTCCATCAGAGCTCCTCGTCCTAGTTCAAAAGCTACCTCAGAATTTAGGTGAACTAGATCAACTTCTTTCCAATTTCACCCATTTTGAACTTGAAGGAAATTGGCCATTTACTTTGTAACTACATAACTGGAGGTAGGAGAATTTAGAGTATCCCCAATAATACCATATAATCTTCTTTTTGAATCCTTATTAATCCTACAAAATGAAAACCCTTATGAAAATTCAGAACATTGCACTCAATAGTAAAACCTTTAGCCTTCAATGAATGATTTTAGTTGTGCTCACTATCCTTATTTATGGGCCAATAGTGCCACTACCAGCCTAATCCCTGTGTACACCTCACATGTGTCATGTGTGAGGTTGGGGATAATCATAATATTAATTGTGATTTGTGCAAACTAAAAAAACAACTTAATCGATTCATGTAACTTAAGCCTTACATTTACAATTAAAATGTTTAATTTGATTAACATTTGGCTACATGCAAACTGTACCTCAAGCTGACAAGCTATCGATTGTCAAAATCGCCAGTGCCACTCAAATGATATGAAATCAATAAAAATATTGTTTCACTAGATCACTAGATTATTGACATCATCATCTATGATTCTACAATACATCATGTAGTTTTCAATATAAAGTTATCCAATCAATCGCTCTGAATGTTCATATGGCATTAATTTGCACTGCCGCCAGTAGTACTGCAGCCACACTTTCTTGAAAAAGATTTATAATTTTAGTTGAATAAATGAAAGGTAGAGTAATTTGATGCATTGAAAAGAGAGAATTAAATGTATTGTTTTACCTTAAACATTATCAATTTCCACTAATAAGTCATAATAAATTTTACTCACTTATGATCAAAACTATATGTTGATAATTACTATTAGTTTTAAAAGCTACATTTTTATATTGATCAAAGGAAAAAGGATTTACAAGAATGGATCCATGAAAATTATTTTAATTTAAGTATCTATTGCTAAAGACTAAAGTACATAATACATAGCTACCCTTGCCAAAAAGCCACTAACCGTGACAAAAAACTAGTCACAAAATACATATTACAAGAATTGTTATGCTATACAATAAAATATAGACATGTGACATGTCACACAATTCATTACTATTTTTTTTTGTAACATTAGCTAAGGCCATCAACCATGTGTTTGAGTAGAAGATGAATCAAATTTAACAAAGTAATAGTAGAGAAGAAAAGTGAATCACCCAAAACCTTCCTCCAGAACTCCAGACTCTTTAATGATTCGTTTTTCATATCACATACCAGACCCCATCTCATATTAACCAGGGCAAGAGCCTATGCTTTAGAAGCATGCAATTCCACTTTCTAGAAGATTTTGCCAACAGGCACTAACCCACTTTCAAAATTGTAATGCTCTAGTGCCAAATCCAACAAAGAAATAGAGTAAATGAAAGGCTGCAAATAACATATTTCCAACATCTTCACCAAATCTTTATCGAGTAAAATGTCCATGCAATTGGAAAAGAAAACTGAAGCTACCTTAGAATATAGAGCACGAGGGTTGTTTTGAAGCCATTCCCTACCCACAATTATTCTTATAGCATCCTCAACCTACACACAAGGAATTGTAAAAACCACACCCAACTTTCGTCTATCATATGCATCATCCCTTCTTTTCTCCTAAAAACATTTGGGTAGCATGACACACCATGAAGACTCCATAATATCAAAGTTAAATTGAGAATAGAGAAGAAAGAAATCAAAGCCAAATAGATTATAAATGATATGAAGAACATCAAGTTGGTGAAGTATATATAGAAGTTAGAACGAAGACGATGAGTATGACATCAAATACTCACACTTAACATTTTTAAATTCACCACTATCATTGATGTGACAATTAACATTTAATCCATCACTTGAATCCTTAATCATTGATGTGACAATATTATTCCAAGTTACCCATGGACCAGATGGATGACCCAGATTAAGATGTCTTGCTTACCTTTAAAACAAGTGCTTAAAAGGTATGTATGCGATAGATGACAAGATGGCTACATCACTCAACATTAATTTCTAGGTTAATTCGATTAGGGGAATGTGTGGCAACTGGAAGAATCACAAAATGATTTGTGCATAAAGAATGCATGACACGTTTGACATTGGTTTTCATTTCTTGGTATGGTCTCCATAAGGCTGTGGGAATTTTTGCTACAAATAGGGGTTGTTGTGCTCATTTTTCTCAAATTTGCTTAGTGCTCTCGACAAACACTAAGGGGAAATGTAGACTACTTTGTTTCTAAATTTCACAAAGCAACTGAATAATTTCCATGGTGAAATCACTGAGAAAGGACTAAAAGGGAAATGGTGTCCAAGTACCCACTGGGGCTCTAGGTGGTGAAGGGTGTTTTGGGCCCATAATTTATGCTGGCTACCCACAAGCTTAGGGGGAATTTAGAAATACCTGCCATGTTTTTGGAAATGCTCATGTACATGGGTGTCTCAAAATCTCGAGGGAAGAAGCTATGTCAAATGATTTTTCCCACACTATGTTGGAAAATATCGACCCGACACTGGACAACATTGATGGAAATTTCATGACCCCTCTATCATTGCACTACTACAAGGCTCATGGGAATGAATGGTTAGTACCAAATTTCCCCCTGGTGCACTCACTGGACCATGTAGCTCTCAAAACTGGTGGGGGGAGATTGACAGGTGTATCAAATTTCTTCTGCGTGTGTCTGACATTCTTAAAAACCGACTAAAGGGTTGGGTGAAGGCGTTTGCGGTGGTGGAAGATCTTGATGGGGAAAGGTGGTCTTTATATGAGGAGGATTGGGAGCTAGGAACTGGTGAAGAATGGGTAGCGAATGACACTAGGAGTTGGGAGGAATGAGAAAACCATCCTTCCCATAGTTCCTACAGTGGTGATTGTTTGGTGATTCTGAATGCAATCGAAGCCAAGAAGACCAACGAGGTTGCCTGTAGCAATGCATAATCTGGTGTCTGTGGAAGGTCATTTTGGTTTGTGATGATCTATTTGTAGTTTGTATAAGTGTCCAATGTCAGTCTATTCAATATTTAGTTATGTAAAAGCTCTTTTCGATTAATACAGGGTTGATGCCCCATGTAGTAGCTATTTAACTATAAAAAAACATGTGCTTAAAAGGCTCCTTTAGTAGTACAAGCTTTCACACTAGTTCCTTAATATTTCCTTAATATTTTGCACCTTGCTATAGTCATAACTTAAGCAACCTTCAACTGCTAGTAACTAGTCAACGATAAAATATTATTTTGGTTGTCATGACTTTAAGTGATTTAATAAGTAATAAAACATCAACCATTGATTTTTGGAAATCTAACGGTTCTTGTGTTATTCCAGAGGTTTCAATTCGCAATTCTAGTGCTTCAGAGATTTTCTTCCAGAATGCAACTACAACTATCCATCAAAAATTCATCAAACGGTCATGGTTTATGTTGGATGTTGTGGTTTTGTTGTTGATATGTGGTTGTCATTGATGTCAAAACTATTGGCATTAATGTTTTAGAAGCTGTATATGTCAAGGATATTAAGAAAATTGCAATGAAATAAGTTGCAGGTTGTTAGTGGTGAAGTGAAGTTCAGTTTGTCAGTGATTTCAATACATTGATGATCAATGGTTGTGGATTAAAGGGTTTCTTGTCGAGTATATCTAGTTTATCCACATTGAGTTTCAGAGATCCATGTGAAGATTTGATCGTGTTATGAAGATTTGTATTTTGATAGTTTTTCTATTGCTTCAATTGATGTTCCTAAATGAAGGTGATGATATTTTAGCAAGTTCAGTTGTTGCGGATGCTTCTCTAGTGATTCATGATGTTTTTGGATGTTTCTAGATCTTGCTTTATCTGTGTTGCACGTCCGCATTGATCGTTGTGCTCGCGAATCAAGATTTTCTCTTGCATGTTCATGTTTTTCATGTTCTTGGTCGACAGGGTGTTGTAGCTTGTTGTGGATCTTCAAGGATTAATTTTTGAAGGTGGTTCATGTTTGAGAATTTTATTTTGGGTCTTCACTATGTTGTCGCTAACCTTGGTTGATTCGCATTGAAATTTATTTATTGTTTTGGGCTAACAGTTTGTATTCATTTTATTATTTTCTTGAGGCCGACATGTAGCGATGCAATTTATTGTTGCAGATATATAAAGTGATTGTTTTATCATTTGAGGGAATTACTATGTGAAGTGTGTGTCCTGTGTGGGAATAATGTTTAGATCTTTCAAAGGAAAAAGTAGACTGTGAAGAAGAGTGAGCAGAGTATGAATAATTGTTCATGTGCTTAACCAAAACTATAATTAGGCATTAGTAGATGCTATTTTTCTTAATCTAAATCTTTGTAAGACAGTGTCTTCCTTTTGTAATTGAGTAGTGAGCTCTAGGCAGTGCGCCTTAATGCATGTGCATTCCCCATTCATATTTCTTTATGCTTTCAACAGGGTATAATCTTGTGGACTGACCTCCAGGTGGTTTTCCCCTAGCATGGTTTCCACGATAAAAATCTTGGTGTTATTTGTGTTTTCGATGTGTTGTTGATTTATGCTTTCATGGTTATTAATCAATTTGAGAATAACATAATAAGTTTAATTTTTTGTGACAACTGATTCACCCCCCTCTCAATTTCTGCCCTTGAACCAACAATTGGTATTAGGTAGTTCCTTGGAAAAGTTTAAAAACTTGAGGTGATCTAGGATGGCGACATACAAGAAGGATAGTTTGAGATTTGATGGAACAAATTATTCTCTGTGGAAGACTCAAATGGAGTGCCATTTGAGATGCATTGGTGAAGCCTACTAGAGCATTACATGCAATAGGTATGTTATTCCTCAAAATGGTCCTACTACTACTACTACTACTGAGATTAGGGATGCTGAGTACAATATCAGGGCTAAGGAAGCATTGTTGAGTGCCTTGACTGATTCTGAGATGAAAAATGTTATGGATCTAAAGACTTCTTATGAGATCTGGAAAAGGTTGGAAACTTTGTATCAAGGTGATGCTAATGTGAAGATTGCTAAGTTACAAAGTCTGAAAGGGAAATATGAAATTTTGAGAATGGGTGATGATGAGAACATTACTACTTTCATGCAAAGAGTGAATGAACTTGTGTGTGGTATCAAATGTGCTGGTGGACAGTTGGAAGAATCAGAGATTGTTGCTAAAGTGTTTAGATCCTTGCTTACAGCATACAAAGTGAAAGCTATTGCTATTGAAGAGCTCTGGATTGTAACAAATGTAACCAGAGACACGTTGATTGGTAAGCTTACTGCTTTTGAGTTAAGTGAATTTGGTGATGCTCTTGGTAAGATAGAATCTGCATTCAAAGCTACTACCTCCAGGAGAGATAAACAAAGATATGATCTGAGAGAAAGTTCATCTAGAAAGGTATTCAAGTATGAGGAGGAAATGAGAGAGATTGAAGAAGAGGAGAAGAAGCTAGAGGAGCTTGAAGCACTTATTGTCAAGAGAGAAGCCAGAGGAGAAGGTAAGTATAAAGGGAAATTACCTATTAAATGTTTTTCTTGCAATAAGATAGGTCATTTTTCATCAAGGTGTCCGGAAAGAGTCCCTAATCCAAGACATAAAAAGCATAGATTTCAAAGAAAGTGTTATTATGTTGTTGATGAAGGTGTGACAGATGATGAATCTGATAAAGGAAATGGAAGTGAGGATGAATGGGTATTTATTGCTATCAAGGAAAATGATCCAACCCCTATTGAATCTGTTAGTTGCTCAAATGTGGAGAAAGATTTGGCGGCCATAGTTGAAGAGAAAGATGAATGGGTGATTGAAAATGGATGCTCCCATCACATGATAGGAGATAAAAACAAGTTTGTGAGCCTGGAAAAGTATGATGGTGGTGTGGTAAGGTTTGGTGATGACAAAGTTGGTGTAATTTGTGGCAGAGGATCCATTTCTCTTTATGGTAAGAATAATACTGATGATGTTCTTTATGTGGAAGGTTTGAAGCATAATCTCTTAAGCGTCAGACTGATGGTTGACAAGGGATACAATCTTCAATTCAAGAATGGAAAGTGTAGAATATTGGGAAGTTCTGGAAATGTGATTTCTTCAGGTACAAAAACAAAAGGTAACATCTTTCACTTGAATGCTGCTAGTAAAAGTTGTTTGATTACTCCAGTTGATGAAAGTTGGTTGTGGCATAGGAGAATGTTTCATGTAAACTTTGACAATATTGTTAAGATAAGTTCTACTCAGGTAGTGAGAGATCTTCCTAAGTTGGTAAAACCTACTAATATTATATGTAAGGAATGTCAGTTAGGGAGGAAAACTAGAATTTCATTTTAGAGCAAACAACATTGTTCAAAAGAAGTGTTGGAGCTTGTTCATACTGATTTGTGTGGTCCTTCTAGAGACAGAAGCTTACAAGGAGACATGTACTTCATGTTACTTATTGATGATTACTCTAGATTGATGTGGGTTACTTTCTTAAGGGAGAAATCTGAAGCTTTGGAGAAATTCAAGACTTTTAAGGCTATGGTTGAGATAGAGACAGGTCTAAAGATTAAATGTATGAGATCAGATAGAGGTGGTGAATTCACTTCTCATGAGTTTAATTATTTTTGTGAAGTGCATGGGATAAGGAGAACCCCATGGACCCCTTAGCAAAATGGAGTTGTGGAAAGGAAGAATAGGACAATTCAAGATACTGCTAGGACTATGATGTTGGAAGGAAATGTTCCTCATATCTATTGGAGAGAAGATCTGAGTACTGCTATTTACATCCTCAACTGGGTACAAGTCAAAGGTGATACTGGTAAGACCCCTTTTGAGCTACGGACTGGTCATAATCCTACTATTAGATATTTCAAAATCTTTAGGAGTAAGTTCTATATCAAAAGAGATGAAGAGATAGGAAAGTTTGATGCTAGGAGTGATGAAGGAATATTTCTTGGTTATTCTACTAAGAGCAAGGCCTACCGCTGCTACAACAAGAGATTGAGAAAAGTAGTTGAAAGTGCAAATGTCAAGGTTGATGAAGACATAGCTAGACCATCCAGAACCTATGGATATGATTCAGATGATTGGAATAATAGTTCAGTAAAGAATGTATAGACTAAAAATCAAGTTCAGATCATTCCGAATCAAGAAAATCAAGAGGAAGGAACTAGTGAAAGTGCAGAAGAGAGATCACAAGAGCCAGAATTTCATGAACATCCTAAGACTCCAAGGTTACTAAGACTAAATCATTCAAAAGATCAGATTATAGGTGATAAGAACAAAGGTGTTCAGACTAGGAGAAAAATTGCAAAAGAAGACTATCTTATTTCAAAGACTGATCCTAATAGTGTGAATGAAGCATGCAAAGATGAACATTGGGTGGAAGCAATGAAAGAAGAACTACAATAAATTGAGAAGAATAATACATGGATTCTTGTTCCTAGACCTAAGGACAAAAATGTTATTGGAACTAACTGGGTTTTAGAAACAAGTTGAATGAGCAAGGTGAAGTTGTTAGAAACAAAGAAAGATTGGTGTGTAAAGGATATTCACAAATGGAAGGAATTAACTTTGAAGAAACTTTTTCCCCTGTTGCTAGGATTGAAGCTATAGATTATTTCTTGCTTATGTTGCTTACAAAAACTACAAGGTTTATCATATGGATGTCAAGTCAACATTTCTGAATGGGGAATTGGAAGAAGAAGTGTATGTTGAGCAACCTGATGGATTTGAATTGACTGATTAGGGAGATATGGTTTGTCGATTGAAGAAAAATTGTATGGAATTAAGCAAGCCCCAAGAGCATGGTATGCTAGATTGGACAAGTATTTGTTGAAGCTTGGATTCAATAAAGGTACTGCCGATAGTAATTTGTATTTCAAGATTGATCATGATAAAGATTTGATTGTTGAAGTCTTTGTTGATGATATCATTTTTGGAGGAGATGATAGTTTTTGCATGAAGTTTGTTGATGAGATGCATAATGAGTTTGAGATGTCTATGATTGGTGAGATGAAATTGTTTTTGGGATTGCAAATTACTCAGTTAAACAAATGGATCTTCATATCTCAATCCAAGTATGTGAAAGAATTGCTAAAGAAATTTGGTATGGAAGATTCAAAGCCAGTTGGTACACCTATGGTGACCAGATGCAAGTTAACACAAAATGATGATTCTCCAAAATCAAATCAAACTAGATACAGATCAATGATTGGTGGATTGCTTTACTTGAATCAAACTAGACCAGATATCATGAATTTTGTATGTATTGTTGCAAGATTTCAAGTTGATCCTAAGGAATCTCATGTGACAGTTGTGAAGAGAATTTTTAGATACTTGAAGGGAACAATTGATTTTGGGTTATGGTATCCTAAAGATGATGATCTTACCTTGAGTGATTTTACTAATGCTAATTGGGTAGGAGATGTGGATGAAAGAAAAAGTACTAGTGGTGGTTCATTTTTCTTGGGTAAGAAGCTAATTTCATGGTTAAGTAAGAAGCAAAATGCCATTTCTTTGCCTACTGCAAAAGCAAAATACATTGTTGTCGCTAACAATTGTACTCAAGTATTATGGATGAAATAGATGTTGAAGGATATCAGAGTTGAGTATGATGAACCCATTCTATATTCTATGATAATTCAAGTTCCATTAACATTTCTAAGAATCCAGTGATGCATTCAAAGACCAAACATATATCTATCAAGTTTCACTTTTTGAGAGAGAAGGTGAGTGAAAAGGAAGTCAGATTGGAGTATGTGCCTACTAAGGAACATATTGCAGATATCTTTACAAAGCCATTGCCTAAGGATACTTTTGAGTATCTCAGAGGAAAGCTAGGGGTGATCATCCCTCCTAATCAGAACTAAGATGCATTGACTAGCATCAATCTGTACATTTCATAGTCATATTATGATTTGGATTAATGTTGTGGTGGCTGCTACTCAGGGGGAGTAGTCAGATGTTCAAATATGTGGTTCAGAGCTTGTGTGTAAAATAGATCTTTGTCATTGATGTCAAAGGGGGAGAAGAGTCATGTGAAAAACTTTGAATCATCTAAGGAGAAGAGTCATGTGGGGAGAAGATTTGTGTAAAATAATTGAGGAGAAAAGAGTCAAAACCAAAGGGGGAGTAAGTGTTGAAGATAGTTGCGTTGATGGTGTTTTTCACATCATGTGTTTCCATCAATTCCAAAGGAGGGGATTGTTGGATGTTGTGGTTGTGTTGTTGATATGTGGTTGTCATTGATGTCAACACTATTGGCATTAATGTCTTATAAGTTGTATATGTCGAGGATGTTGAGAAAATTGTAATGAAATAAGTTGTGGGTTGTTAGTGGTCAAGTGAAGTTCAGTCTATCAGTGAGTTCAGTACATTGATGATCAGTGGTTGTGGATTAAAAGGTTTCTTTTCGAGTATATCTAGTTTATCCACGTTGAGTTTTAGAGATCCGTGTGAAGATTTGATCATGTTATGAAGTTTGTATTTTGATAGTTTTTTTGTTGCTTTAGTTGATGTTCCTGAATGAAGGTGATGCTATTTTAGCAAGTTCAGTTGTTGTGGATGCTTCTCTGGTGATTCATGATGTTTGTGGATGTTTCTAGATCATGCTCTATTTGTGTTGCACATATGCATTGATCGTTGTTCTCACGATTCAAGATTTTCTCTTGCGTGTTCATGTTTTTCATGTTCTTGGTTGATAGGGTGTTGTAGTGTGTTGTAGATCTTTGAGGATTAATTTTTGAAGGTGGTTCGTGTTTGAGAATTTTATTTTAGGTCTTCACTATGCTGTGGCCGACCTTGGTTGATTTGCATTGAAATTTATTTATTGTTTTGGGCCAACAATTTGTATTCATTTTATTATTTTCTTGAGGCCGACATGTAGCAATGTAATTTCTTGTTGTGGATATATAAGAGTGATTGTTTTATCATTTGAGGGCGTGAGTATGCGAAGTGTGTGAGTCCTGTGTGTGAATAATGTTCAGATCTTTTGAAGGCAGAAACAAAGTGTGAAGAAGAGTGAGCAGAGTGTGAAGACGTGTTCATGTGCTTAACCTAAACTATAATCAGGCATTAGCAGATGCTATTTTTCCCAGTTCAAATCTTGTGGATGTAATCTAAATCTTTGTAAGACAGTGTGTCTTCCTTTTGTAATTGAGTAGTGAGCTCTAGGTAGTGTGCCTAAATGCATGTGCATTCCCCATTCAGATTTCTTTATACTTCTAATAGGGTATAATCTTGTGGACTGACCTCCACCGTGGTTTTTCCCCTAACATGGTTTCCACGTAAAAAAATATTGGTGTTATGTGTGTTTCTGATGTGTTGTTGATTTATGCTTTCATGATTATTAATCAGATATGAGAATAAGCATAATAAGTTGTATAAGTTTAAATTTCTATGACAACTGATTCAACCCCCCCTCTTAGTTGTTTTCCCTTGTGTTGCCAACAGGTTATATTATTTTGCACTGACATCTAGCTTCAGAAATAATAAATAAGTTGACACTTGTCCCCATTTCAGAAACTTATGAAGGAATTTGAATGTGTTGAAAATTTGTCCTGGAATTTGATATTTTCGCCAACTGAATTTCACCACTAAATTTTTTTTATTAGTTTGAGATTATGTTTTTTTTATTCATTTGAATGTAGGCTTAATTCGCCAATGAAAATATATTTTTTGGTTTGAAGAAAAGTTTTAATCGCCAACACAAATAATTTTTCTATTTTGAAAATAGGTTTATTCGCCAATGGAGATATTTTATTGGTTTGAAAAAAGGTTTTAATCGCCAATGAAAATATTTTATTGGATTAAAAACATTTTCAATTCACCAAGATTTTCCACAGACTTCTAGCGATTAGATAAGATTCGCCAATTGAGATTTTTTTCTCGAAAAATGAAAAAATTTGCTAATCAAAATAATATTTTTATTGGGAAGTATAAAAGATTCCACAGGATTTTACACCTTCACCGAGGGGGGGTTTCTTAAAGTTATCCTTGCCTCTCCAAATGGATCTATAGAGATGAAGAGGACAAGGTCCATGTAGATCTCCCTGTGGACAAGTATGGAAAATTTTTCAACATGATGAAACAAAAAGTCTATGATGGTCATAGTGGCCTTGGGGACAAA
Source organism: Sequoia sempervirens (assembly GCA_007258455.2). NCBI lineage: Eukaryota > Viridiplantae > Streptophyta > Pinopsida > Cupressales > Cupressaceae > Sequoia > Sequoia sempervirens. Next base: position 10,352 of record VDFB02046180.1, on the reverse strand, counting down.
AACATGGTATGAATGAACCAATAATAATAGAAAAAAGACCAAAGAACCAAGGTATAGGGTATCAAACCCCTAAAGTGAACACTCCTCATACCAATGTATTTAAGAAGAAAGTTGTCAAAATTTCTAAAGTTGTCGAGACATTTAATGGCTACCATATTGAAACAAACTCAAACAAGTAGGAAAGGGATTCTTACACCTCTAGTGACTATGACCTAGATGCCCTATGGGACCTTGATACTATGTTGTTCTTACCCTTTCCACATCATCCATAATATTTTCCAATAGTGATGATAACCTACCCTTACTTCACCCACAACTGATAGATTGGGACCAACAAGGTTCACCAAGCTTGGACCTGTTCATGAACAACAAATCAATTACTGAGTTCTTAGGACTCAAAGATGACATACCTAATGGGGATAACAAGGATGGATTCACCATTGACCACGACACTACAACATGCTTTGGGGAGTCTGTCCCACCTTCCAACTATAAAATAATAGAAACAAATAAAAACAAGTCTATGGGTGAAAATTGAAAGACGCCCATAGACATAAAAAAAAAGTAAGAAAAAGGATGTTTTTGAGGGAAAAATCCTCTCTAAGGCACCTACAAATGAAATGTTGGGCCCACTCCCAAAAAACCAAGAGAAGTCCCCAATGTTGGTGGAAAGGTCACAAGAAGTCAACATCGACACACTAAAGGATTTGAAAACCATCCACTTTGCAACAGCACTATCAAACACTAAGAGGTACTATACATGATCTCTACAAGATCCCATGGGGTGAAAATATCAAAAAATGAAAAAAAGAGAAAAGATAAAAATAAAAATAATTTGTCCTATAATGAAACTCATTTCAGTGGTGATTTAGATAAGTACCATGGTGAAAACCTGACAAAAAGGCACCATGTGTAGTCAACTTCCACTCTACCATATGTTACCTTTCTATCTGATTTCGTCCATAATAAACCTAAACACAATATCCTTCATAGTGAAAATATTTCCCATGGCCTGAAATTAGGTAACACTTAGAGTCGATAACTTATCACATTCAACCATCCATAAAAATTGGTCCTATTCTAGACTAGGGGAAATTATCGACCTAAGGTTTCAAAAGGATCCTACACATGGTATCTAGGGATGTTATCACATAAATCCAAAAAATAAAAAAAACATCCAAAAACATTGAAAAATATCAAAAAATCAATTTAAACACAAAAACATTCAAATATCCTTTGAAAATCTGAAAACATTAAAAAAAAAACAAAAATAGTGTCATTTAATACAGTCAAACTATAATGTCTTTGTGTTTGTCATGTAGGAAATGTCATCATCAATGAGTCCTTGAGGCATTAGGTCTATCCTTTAGGGTCATTCGAAGTCAAGTCTTTTTCTTAGTCCAGGTCTCATAAATAAGGCATCATTGGTCACAAATAAAGTCAAACTATGATTTCTTTGCATTCGTCATGTAGGCAAGGCCATCATCGATGAGCCCTCGAGGTAGTAGGTCAGTCCACTTAGGGTCCATCATGAGTAAGTCTGGCATCACAGTCCAAATATCATAATAAACTATTATTTTGCAGAGAACTGACATGTTAAACACAAACGAAATACCTTACACAAAATCAAGCTTAATAAATAAACAAAAAAAATAGGATACTACCCTTGAGTAAGCCTTCAAACTAGAAGGTAAATTGTTTGCATACATATCAAAGGTTCCTATCAAATCAAGAATAAATTGTCTTATACAAGATGTGGCATTATAGAAAGCAGGCCAACATCTTATATGAAATGTTTTATTCCTTAAATCGGGCATAATATTTTTTATCATGTACTTATTGGTAGACAAGAAGATTCTAAAAGCTTGTTGACTAGTTTGTTTCAATCAATCTTATCTTTTATCTGATTTCTCTCATGTCATACTCCTAAGATGCTCGATGATATCCACAAGTGATTAGAGCAACAATGAGGGATAATGACAGTTATTTTAGTTGGTTTTTGTCTATGGTTTTTCATGATCGTGTTGGGGCAACTAAGGTATATCCATAAAAAATCATTATACACAACATATAAACATCAATAATGTCGACCACCACTTGTAGCGGAGTTGGTTGGGGCTTGGGGTTTGCATCCCTCAAGGTCATAGGTTCAAATATGCTTTGTAGTGGGAAAGGAAATAGTCAGTAATATTGTGCCAGTTCCTGCTCTGTTGATCCGGGGTATAGGAATGGAATTTTCCCATAATCTCCTTGAGGTTAGATAAAAAATTTAAGAAACCTTTGTAAAAAATTGCATGAAATAGTGAACATGGAAAAGCGGCAAACATGGAGGAATAATGGCTACTTCTCAGAGTGAACATGGAAGAATAACTGCTATTTTTTAGAAAAAAGATAGGATTCATGACCCTCGTGACAATAGAGGGCAGATTCCCCATGCTTGTGAACCCAATATTTTTCCTCCTTGTGATCCATGTGACAGCAGCAAAAAGACTCCCCATCCTTGTGGACCCATTAGCAATACAATTTGGTATCGTGCAAGGCGTGGGACTGATATGATCAGACACAAATTTACAAAGCCAAATTGGGTCTCGTTTTGCTCTCACAAAGGCTTGGATAAAAGCAAACAAGAAGTTCTTGATATATGTGAAGATGACAGATCTCATTATTCACAAACGGAAAATCTACAACAAAGGCAATATGAAGCTAATCCAAGGTTTCTGAATCGACTCTACAGAGAAGTGAAGCGGATTTTAGATCAAACAAAAATACAAAGGAGTCATTTTCTAGGGTTTCAACAAGATCAAATGGCTCTTTTCAAAGAAAAAAATTTGCATGGAAAAATCCCACACATAGAGGAATTTCCTTCAACTCAAAAGGTAAGCAAACACATTTGTAGAGAAATAAAGATCCCTCACAAAACCAAAGGATTGTTGATAAGGAAAATGGTTTGCATGCAAAGAAAAATGGTCATGAGAAGAATGAGTATCAAAATAAAAGGGATTTAGAGAAGTGGAAAAATCAAAATATTCAAAATGAGCAAGTTGCTTCTATCAAACCAAAGGAAAAGATACAAGATGTTCATCAATAGATTGATGAACCTAAATGAAAGGACGAAAAGCAAGCTGACCAAGCAGGGGTCTCAAATATTACACTTCAAAGAAAGGGAAAAAAGAAGCACAAAAAGAAGAAATCAAATAAGAATAGAGCACACAGTATTAAAAAACTTGCAATGTAATGGAGGTCTAAAGAGTTAGAACAATGTGAAATATCTATACAAAAACCCTCATAGCAAATTCCACAAGCTAATAAGTGTGGAACAACAAAAGAGCGTTGTCAATATTACATTCTCTGAGGATCTATTGCAAGCTCAAATCCAAGACCTTCAGCAATGAGCTCTAATATGTAAGTTTTGGAACCTCACTTTAGATATGGAGTTAGTAAAAAATCTATTATTGAAGAATGGAAAGGGGCTTCAAATTTTTTTTACCTAGATCAAGCGAAGGGCATACTTTTTGTGCTTTTTCATACAAAGATTCATAGAGATTCTATCTTCAAAGTAAAGTCATGGGTTTTTTAAGGTTCTGGTTTGTACATGCAAACATGGACACAAAATTTTAAACCACAATAGTTTGAGGTGAAATTTTTTCCATCTTGGGTCCAGTTCTTTATCCCTGAAATATAGAGAACTCAAACTAATAGAAATCATGGAAAACCATGTAGGGATTTTCCCTAAACATGATATGGAGTTCTTCAAAAATCCCTCAAAACCTATTAGGGTTTGTGTATTATTGTATGCCACAAAAATCTTTCCAAGTCAAATAAATATAAATTCTAAGTTTGGTAAATGGGTCCAAGAAATTTTTGTGGAAAATCCAAAGAATGCATGCAGTATATGTGATTCTATAGAACACACTAAAATAGCTTGTTTTGATATCGAAGGATTTAAAGGGAAAGAAGATGCAATGAAAGGGAAAGAAGACCCAATGCAGGAATCACCTATGCCCAACAAGGAGAAAAATAAAGATTTGATGGTTGATAAGGTAACTGGATTTATCACTCACATTGAAGATAATGGGCACTCTCCAATACTGAAAGATAAAAATCCATCTACAATACTGCCTATAATACCAAATGGTAGAGGCAAGCATAATAAGCAACTTAGTAATGTGATTGTAAATACATACATCCCATCTAACTCATCAGTCGCTTTAAATCAGTTGGATGACATTATCCATCAACTAATGTTTAATGGGAGACCAATTCAGATATCTCTACAGCCTTTCATAAAAAAATTACATAGTTCTTCCTCATTGCAAATAGGTGGTTGCTCTCAACAAAAGTTACTTAATAGTGAAAATCTAGCCATTGAAAGTGATGAGAATTCAATGAATGAGAGTGTTGAGATCCATACTGTAGTAAATTTAAAATAGAAAGGTTGTCTAGATAAGTTGGAAGAACTAGCTGATAAGGTTATTTTTTTCAATAAACTTTGATTTTTTTTATGAAATAGCGGAGGGTATTTTAAAATGAAGAGGTTGAATTATCACCCCTATAGGTAGAGAATCTTCAAGTTTCTGATAATAAAAAAGTACATAAAGAGGACAACATTGAAATTGATACAAAAATGGTTTAGGGGTTTGACTATTTATAAACTTTATCTTTATCACAAACGCCTTCCTCTTAGGAAATAATTAAAAAAATTCCAAGAAAAAGAGGAAGAAATTCTAAGGTTTCCAAGCTAAAGGAAGATATTGATGTAGGGGTATAAACCACATTGGAGCATCTCAGTGAGCAAGAGACCGAGGAGAGCATGTTGCTCTCCTCGATCACAATGAGAGTGCTCTCTTGGAATGTTAGAGGAATTAATGCCTTTGACAATCAGGCTCAAGTCAAGCATTAGTTGGACGCTTGTGGGGAATATTTAGTGTTGTTACAAGAGACTAAAACATATCAAGAAATGTACGAGGCATCAATTTTGAAATGGGGAAAATGGAAATTAGCACATGTACCTACTCAAGGAGCTTCTAGTGGATTAGTTACATTGTGGAATCTAAGAACAGTGACTGTTGATGCAAGCAATGGTGACAACAATTGGAAGCTAATGAGGATGGTAGCTTTGATCTAAAATTCTAGCTACTAAATATATATGGGCCAACATCTACCTATAATAAGAAGAAGCTATGGGATGTACTAACAAATGTTCTTCAAGGCCTGGGAAATGAAAAAGTGATATTGGCAGGTGATTTCAATGTGATAGTGTCATTACAGGAGAAACAAGGAGGTATATATCAGCGATATACAACAATGGAAGATTTTAGTTTTTTCATTACAGATAATGCTTTGAAGGATATTTTACCTATGAAGGGTAACTTCACTTGGACAAACCAAAGGAAAGAATTTTTGTAGTTTGCAGAGCATTTAGGTAGATTCTTAGCATCACAAAACTGGTTTTTAGGGGCATATAATTTGGTCTCAGAGGTATTTCCTTTTGTAGGCTCAGATCATTATGTAATATAATTAACCATATCATGATTAAATTATATGATAGATCAAAAGCCTTCCTTTAAATTTGAGAAGATGTGGTTTAGACACCCACAATTTCTTCCTCTTCTACAATAATGGTGGGTCAGTGCGCCTTACTAGAAGGGTACAAAAATGTTTCAGTTTTTAAAAAAAACTATAATATGTTAAACAACAAATAAAACTATGGAATGTTCAAGTTTTTAAGAACATCTTTGTACAAAAAATGAGGTAGCAAAAGAATTAGCAAAAATACATGAACACATAATACAACATGGTCTAGATTTAGTTACATATAAAAAACAGAAGTGTTTGCAGCTGGTGTGGGAGGAGTTAGGCAAGAGAGAAGAAATGTATTGGTGATGGAAATCTAGGGAATTATGGTTAAAGGAAGGGGATCACAACACAAAATTATTTCACACATCAACTCAATTCAAAAGAGATGCACAAACAATGTTTTCAATTCAAGATGTTTTAACAGGAACTTTGATTACAAATGCAAAGGAGATTCAAGAAGAAGGGGTCAATTTTTTTTAAAATCTTCTAGCTCCATTAAGAGACAAATCAAATCTGCTAAATCAAGATGAGCAAGTGTTAATTGATGTGCTACCAAATCTCATTTCTTGAGAAGAAAATGAGGATTTAATGAAACCTTTTACCTTAGAAGAATTGAGAAAAGTAGTCTTTTCATTGTCGCCAGATAAGGCTCCAGGGCCTGATGGTTTCACAACCTACTTCTTTCAAAAGTGTTGGGATGTGTTGGGTATAGACTTTCTTTTATCCTTGGAAGAATTATGAAAATATGGAACAATATTAAAACACTTTAATGTCACAAACATTGCAAATTTTCCAAAGACAAAGGAGCTAATTTTTTTTGCATAGTTCAAACCCACCTCGTTATGTAATACAATCTACAAGATCTTCACAAAGGAAATATATCTTAGACTACAGAATCTCCTCCCCAAAATTAGATCTCACAAGAGCAAGGGGGCTTTGTACTAGATAGAGAAATGACTGAAGAAACCTTGGTTGCACATGAAGTGCTTCATACTATTAATTCTAATAATCTATCATCTCATTATAAAAGTGGACATGACGAAAGCATATGATAGAGTTGATTGGAGTTTCTTAATGAAAGTCTTGGAAAAGTTTTGTTTCAACAATAAGTGGTGTAAGTGGATTTTGTCTTGCTTATCAGGAGAAAAAAATTCAGTTATAATAAATGGGTCACCTTTAGGCTTCTTCAGCGTCACACAAGGGTAGGGAAAGGGGACCCCCTTTCTCCTTCTCGCTTCATAATTATGGTTTAGGCATTGAGTAGGACAATAAAGGAAATGCATAATCAAGGTTTATGGCAAGGAATCCACATTCCCTAATCAAATATTTCAGTAATGCACACTCTCTTTATTGATGATACTCTATTATTTGGAAAAGCAAGCTAGCTTACATAGGCCCAACAAATAAAGTTGATTCTAGATAGGTATTCTTTAGTATCAGGTTAGAAAATAAATGCACACAAGTCTAAGATTTATGTTGTTAATTCCAAGTCAGGTATTAGAAGAAAAATTGTAAAGACTTTAGGATTTCAGTTGGCAAAGCTGCCATGCACATATCTAGGGATTCCATTCTTTATGGGAATAAATAAAATTTCTTACTGGGCCAAAGTTATAGAAAGGATTAAGTTTATAATTTCAGCTTGGAAAGCTAGATGGTTATCATTTTTGGTTCGTATTTTACTGGTAAAGAATGTGTTGGAAATGATTCCAAATTATTTCATAGTAGTTCTCAAGGCTCTGAAATTAGTTGTTTCTCAAATGGAGAGGATTATAAGGATTTTTTTATGAAAAGGGAACATGAATGATAGGAAAAAAGTTCCATTAATCTCCTTAGTATGTTCTCCGATAAGTTCAAGGGTGGGGTAGACATTCATAATATCCAAATGTAATAGGGCCTTTGGTAGAAAATTGATATGGAAAATGTTCACCAAATCAGATTCAAAATGGTGTATGATAATACAGGCCAAATATTTAGATATTCAGAATCCAACAAGAATATTCACTATATCCAATCCTCTTGATGGTTTAGCCATGTGGAATTTTATGGTCCCATGTAGGGAAGTTGTCACTTCATACATCTCCTAGGAAGTACATAAAGGACAAGAAGTTCACTTCTGGAATGATTCTTGGAATGGATATCCTCCTCTGAAGGGCATTCAAGAATTGTAATCAGCCATACCAGTGTTAACACATTTATGGGGCACTAAGCTAATTGATTATGTATTCTCAGTAGATGAAGTAACTGGTAAAGTAAAATGGAAGGATCTTTCAGAAACACAAATAACCGTAGCACAAAAGGACTTGATTCAACAAATTTTAGTAGAGAGACTAGTGTTCCTAACAGGGAAACCTAATCAAATCATATGGGCACGATCCAAATATGGGTGTTATTTAGTGATGCATGGGTATAAAGATCTTCTTAACAAAGATGTTCAATTGCAATCCCAAAGAGATTACTCATTCTATTGGAACAACGTGATTCTACCAAAAGCAGGTAGTTTCGCATGGTTAGTATTATGGAAAAGAGTGCTCATAAGTGATAGGCTAGCCAAACTAAGTCTTGTTGAGCCTTTCAAAATGTGTTTTATGTGGGGAATATTTTGAAGATGTTGATCACTTATTTTACAATGCTCATGTGATTAGCTTTGTTGGAAGTTCATACTACAAAAATCAAATTCTTTTTCCCCTTTACCAAAAATAGTTTGGGACCTTTTTTTAGCTTGGCCAATGTTATATAAATCTTCTTTCTTTGCATGCATTTGGAATTTAATTCCAGCAACTGTAATTTGGTCTATCTAGTGGGCAAAAAATAAGCATATTTTTAGGAAAGAATCTTCCTCAGTGCAGACTATTCAAGCTATAATTGAAAAGTCAGTCACAAAAGCAACCAATGCATATGTTCAAAACCATAAAGGTGTTAGTTCTCTCTTCACATCGTGGGATGATAGTATCCTAAAGAATTGGAAAGGTATAGTTTTACCCTTCAAAGGTAGTTTTAAACAAGCTCATAAGTCAATGATTGATAGGAACATAGTTAAATGGTAGCCACCGATCCCATGTTTCTTTAAGTTAAATTTTTATGGTGCCTTGAGAGGGAACCCGGGTGTTTCAGGTGTAGGGGTGTGTATTCAAGATTCATGTGGTGTGTTAAAAGCATCCAAGTCAAATTCCCTTCCATTTGGAACGAATAATGTAGAACAATCAATGGCAGTTCTATATGGTTTAAAGTTTGCTAGGCACCTAGGCATATCTCAAATCCATGTTGAAGGTGATTCATTAATAATCATAAATGCATGTAATGCGAGAATTTGTCACAATTGAAATTTAAAATATATTATGCAAAAATTTTGGGCACTATTAGAAAAGTTCCACTCTTTCTAGATTTCACACATGTACAGTGAAGGGAATATGCTAGTAGATCAACTTGCAAATATAGGATGTCAAAAACAAGAAGTGACCACTTTAGAGGATGTAGTTAAGTTTGATGCATTCCCAAACCTAGCCGAGATTGTAGTGAAAGTATTAGTGCAATGTAAAAATTAGAAATTCAAGCTTCTTCAAAGATGGTCACATGGGTGCAGTTATCGGGTATCAAAGATATCGCTTAACTCATACCTGAGAAATGTCTTAAAAAGTTCAACAAAGTTGGGAATCAAACTTTTAGAGATCAGAGGTTAGTTTTTGGCTTTCACAGAAGAGAAGGAAGGTAGAAGGTAGAAAATAATCCCGAACCCCAAAAATACTAAAGGTAAGTTGAGATTTTCAATTTGGTGTTTCACCTAGCAATTTTAACATGTTTTTAGTCAAAATGTAGTAAAGGTCATAGGCAAAGGAAGTTAGAAAAGTTGATCAAAATCGGGTATCAAACTTTCAGATATCGGAGGTCAGATTGTTGGCATTTGCAAAAGTGAAGGAAGGATAAGTTTGAAGAGACTCCCATTTCCCAACAAGTCTAAAGCAAAATCGACCTTCCCATTTTGGAGTTTTAGAGATTGAAATTTTGGAGATTAGGCATCAGGCTTTCAGAGTTTGGAGGTCAACTTGTTGGCTTTCACAAAAATGAAGGAAGGATAAGGTAAAATAGAAACCTGATCCCTGACATGACTAAAGGCAACAAAAGTTAGAAAAGTTGAACAAAATCAAGAATTGTACGTTTAGAGATTAGAGATCAGCTTGTTGGCATTCACAAAAGTGAAGGAAGGAAAAGGTAGAAGAGACACCCAATTCCCAATAAACCTAAAGGTAAGTCAAGCTTCTTAGTTTGGAGTTTCAAAGATCGTGCATCGGGCTTTCAAAGATAGGAGGTCAGCTTGATGGATTTCACAGAAGCGAAGGTAGAAAAAGATTGAGGAGAATCCCAAACCCTGACAAGACTAAAGGAAATAAAAGTTAGAAAGTTGAAAAAAATTGAGCATCGAGCTTTTGAAGAATGGATATCAACTTGTTGGTTTTCATAGAAGTGAAGGAATGATAAGGTAGAAGAGAAACTTGACTCTCAACAAGGCTAATGGCATGACAAGCTTCTCAAACTGAAATTTCAGAGATCGGGAAACATACTTTCGGAGATTGGAGTTCAGCTTGTTGGCTTTTGCAAAAATTCAAGGAAGGATAAGATATGAAACATTATCATGTAAATATTCTAGCTGGATCAAAAGAAAAAATTAGGCCCTATTGGGCATTTTTGTAATTACTTACTATTATTATTAATATAATATATAGGCTACTAGCCTTTTTCCAAAAAAAGAAAACATCAATAATGTCATCATCATATAGAAA